>PVKS010013185.1:29783-51720 GCA_004027875.1 Aplodontia rufa | reverse complement strand
CAACAAATTCAGTGTCTGGTGAAGACTTGCTCGCCACTTGGCATTTTTTTTCTGCATCCTCCCCTGGTAGAAGGGCAAAAAGGAACAATTGAATTCCTGAAGTCCTTTCATGATGCCACTAATCCCACTCATGAGGGCTCTGCCTAATAACATCCGAAAGGCCCATCTCTAAGTATGTATTGCATTGTGGGTTACATTTCAACATAAATTTTGGAGGAACACAAACATTCCTATCACCGGATGGACACCTCAGAACTCTATTTAGAAAAGTATTAACAACAAACTGAGATTGTACCAAAACGAGTCAGTCTATGAAACAGAAATTTGCAACTTTTGAGACTATGTTCTGAACAATCTTAGGTTACATGGGAAAGGCACAATCCCTGACTTTATGCTTTGCATTTAACTTAAGGAAAAATAACTTAATTCCCTCTGGGGAATTAAATTCTGTCCAACATATGAGTAGAGCACCAACTTTTAATTCAATAGGCTAAAAGTATAGAGATTCTCTCTCCACCTCTCATTCTTCTACCTCTCTTGCTGCTCCATTCAAAGAAAAGAAAAGAATCACTATTCTGCTTTCCTCATAGATAGAGATCCAGAGGCACAGAGAATTGAAACGTCTTGCCAGATTTCATGCAGAATGTGTTTGTTAGAATTAGAATTAGCTTTTGCTCTAGTAGACCAAGCACTAAGTAAGTAGAAAGAAAGCAATTCCTTTACTGTGACTGAAATTAACAATCTCTATCTAACACAATCTTGGTAAAATGATCTGAGTGGTATATTTAAAGACTTTATAGATTTCAACCTTCTAAAAATTTAGATCTCCTGAGAACCTCAGATATTAAAAAAACTTTACTGACTGTCTAGTGAGTCTATCCATAATATTCCCATATACTGGGTTGGCAAGAGATTTACTTATTCATTTTCGTGTCATCCCATTCATTTAAATTTATGGAAGCTGGAAAAAAGTTTTGTTTCCTTACAGAAATGGAATTAATTGCAATACTTCAATAATTACAGAGACTCCCATTTCCCCTGGGAATATGAAGAAAAGGTCCTGGACATAATATAGATAAAACTAATTGAAAGGCAATGTGGGTAAGAAATGAGAACACCATACTACACCAAAGGTCTTATATGTTTTAGACACAAGAAGTAACAGAAGGATTTTAATGGCAGAGTTTCCTTTCCTTGAATTTCATAATTTATAATGTTCAAAGCTATTGATGACCTTTCCAAGGCAATTAATTTACTTACACATTCCGTAAAAGCTATATGGGGCTTTCAATACTTATAATTACATAACACATCTTTTAAGGAACATAATTAAGTAGATGAAGTAATGAAATCAGAAAATGTAACACCCTTTTCCAGGTGTTCTTAACCTATACGTTCATTAGCAAAGACCAAAATCAGGTGAAGTCAGACCACTTACAGCCTAACAAGGAAAGGACATACTTGGGAGGCTTTAATTGAATTGATTTTGGCTAGAAACTCCATGAACATCACTGAAGCTTCAGTTTTAATAAGCAAAAATTCAAGGGGGAGAAAGAAACATACTTAAATGATCTTCTGTGACAGGCAAGATACAAGGGACATTTTCCACACCAATGATCTTTGCCTAGCAACATGGTAATTCACATTTCCAGAGTGCTAGCCTACAGGACCTCAAAGAAAACAGACAATTAGTCTAAAATCTACACCTTCAATTTTTAAAAAAAAAAATTCTGTATTTCAATAGGAGTAGTGATTCTGCAAGACCACAGAAAATATTGGTTATAGCAGGGGACCATCTTACACATCAGGAAAATTATAGACAGATACAGGCAAAAGTCCCACTTCCTTCTCCCCCACTCCCCACATTACTAAGGCTACTTTTCTTTTTTTGCCCACTCCCCTTTCCTCCAAGTTAGTAGCATCAATTCTAAGGACTGCTCCAATTACTTCATGTTCCAAAAAGTTGACAAACACTTTAAACCTTCTGTTCAATTCTCTCTGGCAAATATTTATAGAGCAGTAAATATGTGGCAAGCACTTCTCAGCACAGTATTAATTAGGCATTATCCTGTCTTCAAGAACCTCACCTTTAATGGTCTTTCAGGGATGACATTTAAAGGTATGACAAATATAAGAACCAAAAAGAAATCACAAAGAATAAAATTAGGAACAAATTAAATACCACTAAAATACAAATCTAATAGCAACAATATTTTTTTATGTCCAAGAGTGAAAGTATCCAGGACAAAATACACAGGACCCAAGGCCCCATGCCATCTGCAGAAGTCTCTGCATACTGGTCACCATAACATGTGTCCCAGTTTCACCTGAAATCACTCTACTTCATTGCCACAGTTTAAAATTGTAAAATATTAGTATTGGAGGTAAACTAAGAGATCATCTGGTCTTATTCCCTCATTTTAAGACCTAATCAAGAGATTGAAACACTATTCATAATTCATAATTCCCATAATTAATTTGGTGAACAGTGAAGACCAGAAAGAATGGAAGCCATCTGACCTCAGTCCTATGCTGTTTTGGTAACAGCACACTGTCTCCCACTCCCCACCCAAATTTCCACTGTGTGATCCATGGAATGACCTTTCTTCACCACAGAGTTCTTCTAACAACAGACTCACTCATTTTTTTGAGTCCCTACAACACTTATAGGCTAACCCATAGCAACTGTCCTATCAATTAATCAATGATTTCTCATAGGCATCTCTCACCAGTATACCATAGGTGACCGGAGAGCGAGGCCTGATGGTTTGATACCACTGCTCTGATCCTGGTTTCTACTGGACACAGACAAGGCACTTTAAATATCTGTTCAAAGGCTGAATTGTCATTCCATATATCCCTGCTGTTTCTGTCCACTTTGGATGGATATTCCAGATGCCTCTTGGACCCTGAAAAGATCACACCTGTCCTCAAAGTGACACATTGCTTTACACAGGCCAACCCACACCCAAGTACTCATGCTTCAAAATTTGAAAGAAATCTAGCTCAAGTATAGATTAAGAAAAAGAGTACCATGTGAGATGTTTTAGATATTTGTCCAACATGTCTGTAGACCTTGGATAAATCACTTAACTTCTCTGAATCTTGAACACTTCATCACAGCTTGTGAAGACTGAAGACAACCGTGACTGTCAGAACAAACCCCACTAATGCCCATCTTCTCTATTCTCAGTGTTCCCTCTCCCCTAAACCAGAGCTAGTATTTGTCTCATTCTGCTAATTCCTGGAAAGGTTCTAGAAACTAAGAAGTTGATTAAAACGGCACTGCCTCAAATCATACCACATATACAGCATACTCAAGTGTCTTAGAAATATGATGGAAACTAGAAGCCCTGTGTTTTTATTTGAGCTCTTCCTGAGTTTTAAGTTGCTCCTCTCAAAAATGAGGGTGCAATGGTTTAGATGGTCACCATAATCCTTTCCAGCTCCATCATTCTGTTTTACTCCCTCAAAACTGAAAGACTTATGCTAATTAAAGACCATCAGCTATGATATTAAAAATATCCACTTGGATGATTATAGATCTATAGAAAAACCACCACGGTTAGTAAAGAAATAAAAGATGCTATTTCCCTGATTTTTTTTTTTTTTTTGTACCAGGGATTGAACCAGGGTCGCTTAATCACTAAGCTACATCCCCAGCCCTTTTTATTTTTTTTTTTTTTGCTTTTTCTAAAAAAAGAGAGAGAGAGAGAGAGAGAGGAGGACACAGAGAGAGAGAGAGAGACAGAGAGAACAATTTTTTTATTGAGTTTTTCACATGGCTCTCATTACTCTGACATTTAGTTGAGTAAGTGGGTGCTGAGGTTTGAACCTGAGTACTCGCGAATGTCAGGCAAGCACCGTAACTGCCGAGCCACAGCTCTAGCCACTATTTTTTGAATTTTGAGACAGAGTCTTGCTAAATTGCTCAGGGCCTCACTAAGTTGCTGAAGCTGGCTTTGAACTTGAGATCCTGCTGCCTCAGCCTCCCGAGCCACTGGGATTACAACCATGTGCCATCACCCTGATTCTTTATGGTTTCTTTGTGGGTAGAAAAATGGGGAAATTTTTTGAATGAAATTAAAATAAATATGTATTGCAAATAGCAATGTTGGTGGACCAGGAAAAAGTAGATTTTTTTAAAAAGTAAAAAAAAAAGAACTTTTCAATTGAATGAAATTACTATTGATAGGAAGAACACTTTATGTGCCCTGCAAGTCTGAATTACAGACCCTCAGGTACAAGGCTGGAGCCTTCTTTCCACCTTACTCCATCCCTCATTCCCTTTGCAATGTCTTGTTAATTCACAGTGTACCTGGTAAAGAAGAAGGAAGGAGGTCACTTTGAATGGGTCCCAACTACTGCAGAGATATCCATATCTATAATGAATATTCTAATGTTGAAGTTCTTAAAATAGTTGGGTTCCTTTCTCAGCAGGTAGAGACTCAGGGATTCTATGAGACTCTTAGATGGAAATTGTGAAGTTTCTTGCTGTCAAATAAATAAATGAATACTTAATCATAATAGCATCATATGCAGGGAATTAATACCTTTCAACAAAAAGGCTGCCAAAAGTTCATGGACACTAAATAACCTCAATAAGTCTCATTTGAGAGGTTGTCTTACCAGCCCTTAATGTACATTCCTACAGGAATAAGGTTGTGATCTTGGAAATAAAAGTCAAGATGAGCTTAACCTCTTAATCAATATTTTGGAATTGTGGCCACATTTCACATAGTTACTATTGTTAGCAACAACATCACTAGAAAATCACAGAGTTTAAAATCTGTGTCAGTTGTTCCCAAATGAGATCTCCCTAAGTCTGTCTTTCCCAGTTTCAAGGCAGAGATACTGCACTTCTTCAAGACAGTTATGGCTAAGGGTAGCCTCTGCTTTTGGTTTTCCTATTTTCATTTCACTAAGAAAACCAATATATTACAATATTTATCTTATTTATTTAAGATATCATCAATAGCTTATAATGGGCACATTTCCTGTAAATTCTCCAACCTGTTTCTGTCAACAGTTCTGTCTCTAGGAAACAGGCAGTAACTAATTAGAAATTTGTATTTTTCACTAGAATGGCTCCAGAAAGTACAGATATAGCAGGTATAGCAAGAGTGCAGGTATAACACAGGTAAAGTAAAACCAAAGGGGCTGTTTATTGACACTTTTTTTGTCCTACAGTGTAAGAACACAAAGACCATTTCTGACCATCTGCCAGTGTCAGTCAAGTACACAAGGACAGAAGAGACAACACTGGCCTGAACTAGGTTGCCTTTATAATCCTTAGCCCAGGAGGTAACCTTTGCCAGCAGATGTACCTATGTGGAAAACACTTCTTAATACATTCATTATTCAGTAGACATTTACAGGTGCCTTGTACTGAGTATGCAGCAGAGAAGAAAAGAGTCAAAAGTACTAGTCCCAGGCAGGCAATATTTCCTAAATTGCTACATATCCTAACATTGCAAACCCTGGGGGCCAGAAAGATGAAAACAGGTCAGAATGTGCTTATATCATGGAAAACACAGCAGGAACAAGTCAGAGTCATGGAAGACCACATCAGGGATTGATCAAATAAATGATGCCTCTATTAAAAATAAAATAATCACAAAATTAGCTGTTCACATTGCTTATTAGTAGCCTATAGGCACCACCCTGAATTTACAGAGGTCTTAAAAGGCTTATCCAATATATGTCATTATTTACTTAACTATTAATGTTTAACTTGTATTGGACTACTTTTTCATTTCCGTGAACTATGAACACATAATTTCACTTAAGAACATAGCTTCTTTTAAAAATATGATATTAATTCTATATACTAATGAAAAAAACTTTATTTTCATGGTGCTCGGATCAAACACAGTGTCCTGCACATGACAGGTAAGCAAGCACTCTGCCACTGACCTATACTCCCAGATCTAAAAAAAAAAAAAAAAGTTAAAACATCACAATCTTGCTTTTAAGAATGCTCTTTCTGGTCATACCTAGTTATGTGAATATGATCAGGGTGCTCCGAAACCTCAGTTCCCTAAGCTAGGAAAATAAATGATTCAGGTGAACAATCCTGAGATTTCTATCTTTCTGTATGTAGGACAATGTGATGAGTGTGGATTGACTTTCTTTCATGACATGGTAAGAGACAGAAGGGTAAATGCCATGCTAGACATACAAATGGGACAGGAGATAGAGAAAGGAACTTACAGTATCAAAGCCCAAAACTGAAGTTCAGGATCATATATGCCTTGACATCTGGGAAAAACAGGAGGATAGAATTGCTTCACACTGTGTTCTTTCTCCCTAACCAAACAACCCTCCTTATCAAGAGGGACATTCATGGTACCTGTTTAATCCTGAGTAGTGACCTTCAGTTGTCTTCCAGCCCATTGAATTATCCAAACATATCACCCATATCTAGAGGCCATCTTGACCTCCTATTACTACAAAGGCTGCCTCCCAAAATCCTCTGCTGTTTACTTTGCTCCCAAGTGCAACCTCTTGGGAACTGTGGCAGTGTATGAGGCAGAATCCTCTTCCCCAGCATATAAGTACATTTGGTTAATAAACTACTGTTGAGGTCACCTGTCCAATGTTATGTGTCTGGCCAGCTCCATAGCCCTACAATGGAATCCTTCCCTTACCAAAGGGGTGAAAAGAAGCAATAAAAATAGACTCACTCATGGAACCAAGGTAAAACACACAGTTGAATTTGAGTATACAGAAGGTAGTGTGGTAAATGGCATCTAAGTGGGTACAAGGCAGTAGAGCCCAGGATCAGTTCTAGGGAGATCAAAATCTATCCACAGGATGCCGAGTTCAGGCAAGGGGGCAAGGCCAAGAAAAGGCTCTGGGATTCGTCTAGGTCAGAACAATGATATAAAGGACAGACTTGGATCAGTCATCAAGCCAAGGACTGAGGAATAGGGAGGCAAATATAAATGAGTCAATGGACAGTCTCAAGAGAAAAAAACCAGAACTCTGATTACTCAGATTGAATCATGAAGCAAAATATTAGCAACCAGGTCACCTTGATCCTGAGTTATCTGAGTTGTAGACCAGAGCAATTTATATTCACCTTCTCCTTTCTCCTCTTGCCTTTCATTAAGCAAGACAAGCTTGTTTTCAGGGACTGGAATAGAATGCTAGAGAGAGTTTGAGGAGAGCTCAAGAGGAATTGTGAACCATGAAAAATTCAGAACTTTCTCCTTGGGATTTGAGAGCCTCATAGCTACTTGCCATTCTTCTGTCCTTATCTCATTTTAATCATGTTATTGCTTTGAGGATTAACAGAAAATTTTCAAGACTGTTATTTACCTATTTTTAAAATCATTTTTCAGCCTCTGTGCATAGCTCTGGTATCAAGCCAAGCCTCCATGATTTTCAGGATCATTGCAAGTTCCTCATTAGATCTGTCAGGTTAAAAACGCTGGGACAGCGGAATTGATTATTGTCAAGATCACTCATTCGTTCTATTCTCTAATTTTTGAAAGTGGCTTTTATCGGGATTACTTTGGCTCCATAACTGGTTAAATAGCGCCTTTCCTTTTAATTTAAAAACAATCCGGTTCTTAATCACTATTGAACACGCATTTCTTGGGCTTTCTCATTTTGAAGCAGGATTATTTCACTTGCATTGTCTTTCCTCAGTAGTTGTCCTCTGTAACCATAGGCTACTGATTCCAGGAACTCCTACAAATACCAAACTCTGTGGGTGCTCATGTGCATTATTTAAAAGGACACAGTATTTACATACAACCTCCTGTACACTTTAAATCACCTCTAGACTACTGAAAATACCTAATACAATGTAAATGCTATGTAAATAGTTGTTTTATTATATTGTTCAGGAATGATGATAAGAAAAAAGTTCATTACAGATGCCATTTTGTTTTGAATATTTTTGATCTGCAGTGGTAACCTATGGCCCAGAATGCATGGATACAGAGTCAGTTGTATTCCCTAAAGGCTTCTGTGAGGTCTTCTGCATCTTTCCACACACAGGACTAAGAAACATATTTAATGTTTTCATTCATTAATATTTATTTGTGGCATAGATTAATTGTTAAGCATTAAGAGAGACTTCAGGAATCTAGTAAGTAATATAATAACATTTTAACAGCATGTGTACTCTTTTTGGACATAAAATATGACCAAAAAAGAAAAAAAAAAACAGTCTTTGTTAGCTTTCTGTCAATATGTCACTCTAACAGAGGTTTCAGCCCATGATCTCATTGCTTTAGGCCTGTGACAGCACATCAAGGTGGAAGCATGTGACAAACCAAAATAAGTTAAAATTTCAAAAGTCACCTCATGGCTTGGAAGCAAAAGAGGGAGAGAGAAGGAGAAAAAAGAGAGATAAGGGGCTGGGGTCCTACAATCCTCCTCGCAGGCACACATGTGACCTTCCTCTAGGCCTCACCTCTTAAAGTTCCAATACCACCACACTAGGAACGCAGCCTTTACCACATAAGCCTTAGTGGGACACTTAAGATCCAAATTATAGCAGAAACCAGAAGAGCTCTCTCTCTTCCTTTACCTAAAATCTCCTCAGATCTTGGATCTAGGTGTTTGTTTATGAGAACAGTTGTGTAAATCTGAGTTTTGCACTCCGTATGTCCCATGATTAAGTAAAGTCTGAATTTGCCTAGTTAAAACCTGTGTTCTACTAGTCCAACAAATCAGGAAATGATTTCATTTTTCTTTCCCTGGGAGCCTCTGGTTTTGTCTCCTGGTTAAATTGGAAACTTGCCGCCAACAGTTGTTCTGCACCTGTCCTCAGATAGGCCCTGAGGCTGGGTCCTTTCCTCTAGGTTCCCAGGTCTATCTGCCTCAGGTTCTTCCATTTTCCAGTTCCTCATCAGAGAAAGATATATTAAAGGCAGATTAAAGTGCTCTTGCCTGACTTTATTTATCCTAATCTTTTACAAAGAGTCTGACTAGGTGCAGAATTCTAGGTTAGATGAATGGGACCATGTCGTGTCACTGTTCTTTGAGACCAAAGGATGTCTCTCTGGACCTCTAATGTAACTGTGTGCTGCTGAGAAGCCAGATTATATTCCTATTCCCAATCCTATTTTTCTCTTTGGTGTTCTAAAAATTTGTGATTTTTTAATTTTCCTCTTTCAGTTTTTGGTATTGGTGAATTGGCAGTCCTTTCCCTCTGGAGACTCATGTTCCTTGGCTTGGGGAATTACTTTGGCATTATTGTTTCTACTAATTTCTTTGTCCTTATTATCTCTGTTTTCTGTAGTAATCACATACTAGAGCCCCCAGCTTTCTTACCTCTTCTCCCTTCTTGTCAATATCTTTTCCTCTTATTTTACTCTGTAGATTTATCCCAATTTATAATTCAATTCTTCTATTAATTTTCAGCACACATTTTAAATTTTGAATAATTCAAGTTATATCTGACTTTTCACTTTATCAGAGAATACACTGAATCTTCTATTATCTCGAAGGGTATTAATTTGGAGGTTTTTTTGAAGTATCCTTATCTTTATATTCTTTTAGTTTCCTCTGTTTACACTTTTGAATTTTTAACTTATTTTAGTACATGACTTTTCACTTAGAGGTTATTGCAAAGTGCCTGATTCAAAATCATTTCTAAAATTCTTTCAGATATAAAATGAAGATATTAAAAAGCTGACCGGACCAATGATCATATTGGTGGGCTCATCAGCTAGTGGTTCTGGATAATGGGTAATGGGGAAGTAAGAACTATTTTTTAGGACACCTGCAAAGTTGGTGTTGAGACTTTTAAGTTCTCTCCTGTGTAAAAGAATCCTTCACTCCTGAGGCCATTCAGCTTTGTGAGAGCAGAGTATGGAAGAGAGCTGGAGCTCCCACAACAGTGCATGAAGAAGCCAGCTTCATTCCCTGCATTCATTCCCGTGCCATTCCTCACCCTGGAGCAGGGTTTCTAAGCTCTGACACTACTGACATCTTGGGCTAGATCATCCTCTGTTGTAGGAGGCTGTTCTGCACCTCGTAGGATGTTTAGCAGAACTCCAGCCTCTACCCACTACACGCCCGAAGCATCCTCAGTTCTGACAACCAAAAATGTCTCCACACATCATCAAATGTCTCCTGGGGGTGGGTTACTGCCTTATAGTGTGCTTTGGCTCCCCGAGGGATGAGATTTTCCAGTTCTGTTTCTCCAGTTATAAATATTAGGTTCCTCTGGAAGCAGCACAAGGGTGGTTGCCTGGAGCTGAAGGGAATGGAAGGGAAAGTGGGAGTCTCTGTGTTAGTAGATTTTCTTATAATTTTGCTGCATGTGTTCTCCTATCATTTGTGGTACCAGGAACCTCCAATCATGTGCCATTATGGGGGTCTATCAAGGGCAGACCAATGATGCCTGCAGCCATTAAATTACAGCTTTCTCCCTCTGCTAAATCAGTCTCCACTCCTCCAACCTCTTTACATATTCCAAAAATGTGTGCGCACCTCTAACCCACTCCTGACTCCTTTCCTCTTCACTGCTGACCTTGTCTTTTATGCCTTTTACTGGCATTTACTTGGCCTTTTAGAAAGAAGAGGAGAGGAGCCCCAGATTCAATGCATGTTTAATTAAAAAAAACTTGTATTAGTACTTTATAAATCTTTATTTGCTTAGATAAATATATAAGGAACTTCTTCAGTAGTCTTATTATACAAAGTAATATTGATTACCCATTCTATTTTTCCCCCATTTTAGATCAAAAATCTCACATTCCTGGGAAATTAGCTTTAATAGTAGAATGAAAACAAAAGAGTTGACAAACTCTAGGGTCTCTTTTGCAACCAGCCTAAAAGCCCTGGCTGAATGTGGAAGGACTATGGACATGTGGAGTTAACATATGCTCCAGTTCAAGGCCACAGTTTGTGGATACATGTGTCCTTATGAACACACCCAGCAATGCTTTGAGGAGACCAGCATGTAGAAATAAACTCAAAAGAAGCCTAGGTTCAACCATGAGTCCATTCCAGGAAGTTTTCCTGCAAGACCTCCTGCTGAAGTTTCCCCCGCCCACATACCCACAACCCACCCCAGCTCTCTCTTTTAACCCAGCACCTCAAGGATACTAGTACATATTATTCCATTGAGCTCCCCCCACCCTGCTTAAATTGCCTACTTTTATCATAGATTCTACTAGGTGGTAGGAGTAGTAATGCAATTATCACACAATTTACTAAAGCATTTCCCAAGAATAATTGCCAGAAGTAGGCATTCAACTTGCATGTCCATATGCTCCTGGTAAGATTTAGAAAGCAAAGAAAAGGAAAGAGAAAAAACTATCACAAAAAATGGAAAGAGAGGGAAATGAAAAGAAACTGAAAAAGAAAAGACAATTCTGATGAGTGGGTTATCTGCTGCTCTTTGAACCCTAAGTGCCATTTCCTCTATATAGATGTATCATAGGTATTCTCATATAAACCTATTTTTTTAAACTTAATCTATGGGTTTTATGCTGCTGCCAGAACAATACAAGAGGGAATCCTGCAGTATTGCATATCATCATAGTTACTTTAGAGCTGTGGATTCAAAATTGGTTGGCAAACATAGGGCATTATAAATCTGAATTAAATATAGCTCATTTTCCTAAGCCTCATTACTTTTGGCAGTGTATCTATTGGTAAATGAAATGAGTGGAAGAGCACACCAGAGCAGATATATTTTTTAAAATAAACTCAGGGGCCTTGAGTGCTACAAAAATCTTAGTTAATCCATCTTATTTCCTCAGAACTCTGCTTAAGCCTCACCCCAGTGGGAGTTTTGGTGTGCCTGCCCCATCGCCTCTACTGGCTCCATTTTTTAATGCTTGCCCTACTCCTTCCTGACTCTTCCTATTAAACTTGGGTTTGGAGTAGCTTTCTGTCTCCCATGGGGCCAAATCCTATTGAACACCTGTAATTGAGTGGGGTGCTCACTCTACATCATAAGCAAGTCCATGTACTTGGTCTAAAAAGCACCATATTTTACACTAGATACAAGGGACAGTAGAAATTAATTCCTTGGGGTAATTTTGTTTTTTGCATTACAGATTTTAGAAGGATAAAACTTCACCCTAAATCTACTTAAACTTCTTCGCAACAGACAAAATTTAGGCCATACTCCCATGGCTTACGTGAAAACTAAAGTAATTTTCTCTATCCTCCTGGCCTTAGAAACTACTTATATAACTCAGACCTCAACTGAGCCTTAATTTAAAAAGAAGAGCACCAATTGGAGCTCTGGTAAGTGCTGTTCTCACTTCAGGAAAGGTCTTTTCCCCATTTCCTGAGAAATACAGAAGACCTGACATTCACAATGATAATAAAGTAGCATTCATAGGAATGAAGCTCCCTGCCCAGATGTATAGTGTCCCTCTTCACCTCTGCACAAGTCCCATTTTAAATATCACTGTACTATTCTCTGTCTTATTTCTGACCTGTGCAGTTTCTGCTGGCGGGAGGGGACTTAAGAGCTAAAATGCCTCCTTTATAATATGAACTAAAAGGTCTCAAATTATAAACAGATTTTATAACTCTTAAACATATTATAATCCAACCCAAGGAGCTCCCTGATTGTAATTGACTAGAAACACCAGTGTCACATGAGGACCCATGGGGAAGGAAAATCTGTAGTAAACAAAAATTTTTATATCTTAAAAAGGATAGAAAGGAAATCAAACAAGAAGGTTCATCTGGGCATTCCCACAATTCAAACAATCCCCACTAAATACACCAACTCTCTGATGGTTTACCATGAGAAGACATGACCAACACTTCTCTGATAGTTAATCTTCTATGTCGAGTTAACTGGGTCCCAAGGTACCCAGATATTTGGATAAACATTATTTCTGGATGTGTAAGAGAGGTGTTTTTAGAAGAGATGAGCAGAGGAAAGCAAAAGGTTCTCCTCAATCAGGTGAGTCTCATCCAATCCATTGGAGTCCTGAATAGAACACAAAGGGGTGTGTGTGTGTCTCTGTGTGTGTATGTCTGTGTGTGTGTATACAATAGTTCATCCTTACCCATGGTTTCACTTTCCACAGTTTCAGTTTCCTGGAGTACACAATAAGTAAAAAGTATTCAGTGGAAAATTCTAGAAATACACAATTTATAAGTTTAATACTGCATTCCATTTTAAGAGATATGATGAAATATGGCACCATCCCATTACATCCTGCCTGGATGTGAATCTTAACTTTGTCCTGTGTACCTATGGTGGCACACTACCCATTATTCACTTAGTAGACATCTAAAATTGACTGTCTATCACAGTGCTTATATTCAAATAAACCTTATTTTACTTAATAATGGCTTCAAAATGCAAGAGTAATAACCCTGGCAAATCAGACATGCAAAAGAAAAGTAGTAAAAATTTTCCTTTAAGTGAAAAGGTGAAAGTACAATAAAACAAGAGTCACATAACTTTTATGCCAGCATATTATTATAATAGTTTATTTTATTATTAGTTATTGTTGTTAATCTCCTACTGTGTCTAATTTACAAAATAAACTTTAATGTTAGCATAAATGTGTATATAGGAATAAATATATAGAGAATGTACAGGATTTAACAATATCTATGGTTTCTGGCATCTACACTTTAATCTTGGAACACATTCTCTAAAGATAAAGGGGGACATGTTGTGTTTATATACATATATGTATGAATGTATACATTATTATACATGTATGTGTATACCTTTTTGGTTCTGTTTTTCTTGAGAGCCATAAAATGGGATCTCACTCCTACTAATCTCTCCAAATTACTTGCTACAGCTCCCCACTCCCAGTTTCTCTGCAAACATGTTATGTTTACTACAAACTTAAGGCTTCCACCCTTTTCTTTAGCCTAGAAAAAAGACATGATTTCTGCCTCAAATTGAAGTATCTCATATGGGCTTTTCTTGAACACCCATTCTAAAACGAGTTTCTAAGCCCATCTGTACATAGGCTTTTCTCCCAGTGATTGAGGGCTTTAAATTCTCAGTCACCATCTCTTCAAATATTTCTTTTCTCTCAATTCTCCTTCTCTTCCCCTTCTCCAGACACCAATTGACTATGGTTAAACACTTGATATTGTCCCCAAGTCTCAAGTAGACCCTTTAATTTTTCATTCCTTTTCTCTGTACTTTACAATTTGAATGATTTCTAACCACTTGTTCAAGTGTAGTGATCTTTCCCATGCTGACTCCTGTACACTACTGAGCTCATCAAATAAATTATTTTGTGACATTATACTTTTCATTTTGAGCCTAGCCATTTGATTCCTATGGTTTCTCTCTGCTCAGGTTTCCTCCACGTTTTTATTATTCATTTTCCCACTGATCCTTTAACAGATAAATATCATGATCTATCCAGTAATTTTACTATCTGGTCTATCCTTTGATCTCTTTCTGTTGACTATTTCATCTCTTAAGCTTAAGTCATATTTCTTGTTTCTTTGCACACTTACTCCATTTTTATCATGATTTGAACATTACAGGTAAAATGATATTAGAGCCTAAGGTGAATAATAATAGTAATAATAATAGTAAGATCCCCACTGGCTTAAGGAGTATGAAGAATATTCAGGACTTTCTTTTTAGCAAGATCATTTACCTAAGCTTTGGAAATGTCCTGCTATATAGCCCTGCCATCAAATTTCCAAACTCTGGTAAACCTCTATTTTTTAGCCCATCTACCAGGTTTTTTGTGTGTGTCCTAATGAGTTTGGTTTTTGCAGTCCAACCCTTAGCTTTGAACTCCTCAGGAGTCCCTCTTAACACTACTGCCCAATTTCCAGTTGGCAGGATCTTTTTTGGACTACTTAATGAAGACCCAAATGCCTCAGAAGGAATGCTCTCATCTTTTCTGTCCTACACCTGGCCTTCAACATCCCCTTGCCCTATTACTAAAGAAAAGTCCTTCATACCTCAGGGAGAAGTTAGCTAAGCAAGCCTTTTCTGATTTCATCACTTAGCATTGTACTTCTGTGCATTTGGTAACGGTCCCTGGAAACAAGTTGACTGATAGATGCAGATTCTCTATGTCTGAGGCCCCTTGAGATTCTAATCCTACATCACAGCTCATAAGCAACCACCAAAAATTGGGCTGTTTTCTCCTTACCCCTTTGTCTGTGGTAGATTTTTCTTCAACTAATCCACCAAGAATGACTGCAACTGTGTGTCCTATAGATATGGCCTATTGCTTTCTGGAATGTAGTTAATTGTGCGTATGCAGCTCTGATGGGTTTGAATGGGGAAACGCTGTAGAGTATTTAATTTGAAGTCAAGTTTATAGTAGACAAGATAGTCTGTTATAAGTTCCTACATCTATCTGGAAGTATAAATTCCCACTATTTCTTTTTCCTCTGTGCTTTTTGAACATCTGGACTGGTACTGGTCCTTGGCAGTCATTCAATACAATTTTGTTGAATACATAAAAAAGGAAAATAATACTATGAATTAGACAATTAATTGGTTATATTAAATATACACCTATCTGGATCAAGATTAAAGTAAATTTGCCCTGCATTTTTTGAAGAGGCAAAGACTACACAAATAACAACGATTTAAGTCATTATTAGTAATACTACCATTATAACGCAACTTTGTACTTATAACTCATATTACCTTTTATGATCGAGTAGCACTGACATCAGTATATAGTGTTTGCAGATGAAGTAAAATCAATGTAATCTATGTAGATATAATTATGACATTAACTGAGAAGGAAAAAGTAAACTCTAATGTATTTAAGTAGAAAATACAGAAATTAAGTTAGAAATCTTTTTAAATGGAAGGGTTGAACTGGTTTATTACACATGGCTTTTTCAGGTTTAAAAGGAGTACAATTATATTACTAGTCAAACCTCATTATGCCCATGGAAATGCCCTGTGGTTACACTTATCGTTTCTTCCCAATCTCATCGTAGACTATGGAAAATTGCAAGCCTCGGTTTCCCCTGGTTCATATTAAGCCAAGAAATTATACTGAATTATCTGTATCACTCCCGTTCTAAATGTGTGCTTTCAGATAATATCATAGCCAGCGCACTAAGAAGACATTTCCTGGTACAGAATGGATTGATTATTCAAATTAACTTTGGCCCAGTGAACATACTTCTATATTATCTGGATGGCAACTCGGTTTTGCAGACAAAAATGAGAGGAAAGGGTCAGAACAGTCAGTGGACTATGAGTGTACTGATGGCATCAAATACTGCTGGCAAGCTAGGGCTGGCTCAATAGAACAATTACTCAGACCTCCCTGACCATGATGACTGAAAATAACTGGCCTCCATTCAACTTTGGTTAGGGGAACAGAGTGGATCATTGAGAAGATACTTCAGATGTGGCTAGAACCACACATTAATAATGCTTTAACCCAGGACTGACAAAATATTGCCACTAATTCTGGTTATGAATCAAGAAAGCCATCTATTTTCTCAATCTGAGGAAAGGTAATATTTGGTAGGAACAGTTTGTGTGATGAGTCTGTAAAAATACCTGTTATAACATACCCTGACAGGATATTTGGTCACCTTGGGAGTATGCTGGCTGCCTGTTTGCATCCTCTGGTAGTTTAAGATGTTAACTGGATTCTTCAAAATCCTCCATGGTAGGTAACTTTGATGACCCTGGAGAGCATCTTTCTCTCTCTCATAGCAATTAAGATCAGCTGGCAGATCTTTACTAATGGCCCCCAGGTGGGAAAACTGGAGTGAAGAGCAGGAAAGGTATCTATGCATGTAAACTTGTCAGGGAATTCCTTTTTCCAGTAATTTCACAGCCCTACTTTGACAACTAGGAAGGAACCAAACATGCACACTTTTAAACAGCCCAGGTACAAAGCACTGCCATTCCAGAGGGCATTCTAATTGCAACTTTTACCTCTGACAATTAAGTCTTTTTTTTCTTAATTGGTTCAGCATCATCTTACATAATGAAGGGATTCCATTCATTGGTTCACATTCATGCATGTATTTGTATTGACAGAGTTGCTTAAACCTGATCCTTGTCCAGGATCTCCCCCGACCCTTTTCCCCACTCCCTGATCTTGTGACTCCTCTGTAGTTCCCCCAAGTTACAGATAAAAATGACCATGTACATGTAATTTAATCATTTAACTTACTAGATTTATGACAATTATTCATATGCATTTCTCAAAGAACTCCTACAGCACACAAAATAAAATGAGGAGAAAGATGTATTTGTTCAGAGGAGGTTTATCAGTTGATACAAAACCTACCGATCATTCACATGAAGACTCAGTCATTTGAAACTTTTAATGAATCTAAGTATGTGCCTTATACAGATCTGTGTGGGTTAAACCACAGTGGAAAGTGTCAGGCTAAAGGCTGAGAGTGTGTGGTTGTATCTGAGACACTGAGGACATCCAATTATATTTATCACCTTCTTCCTTTGAAAGCTTTTTCTGTCCATAACTCTTGGGTTGATAGTGGGAACATGGAGGTTACAATGATATTTGTCCCAAAGAACTTGGAAATGATTGAAGTATGAGTCAGACTTGATGATCAGTGCAGAATGAAACAGAGCACAGAACCCTTGGGACCTCATTTGTCCTTTGCTCTAATAAACAAAAATGGTCAAAACTGTCTACGAATGGGTAAGCCTAAACAAAATCTACATGGGCAACTCCTGCCATTAGTGCATTCTGCTCTGATAAAAAACCTTATCAGATTCTGTGCAACCATTCACAGACACAGATCTTTCTGGCAAAAAAAGCCCAAAAAAACAGAAAAATACAATTCTTGAAGCAGAGTAGGAAACAGCTTGGAAATGGTAATTTTATTTCCAATTCTCAATTCCCTGTTTCATTTTGCTAAATAGGTTTAAGGAGCAATGCTGACAATCTGCTAAAATTTGCATACTTAAACAACAGTATGAATCATCTTAAGTGCCTTCTTTTGTGGCTTCGTTTTAGCTTAGTGAATGTCCAGACATTAAGTGTTTACTGAACATCTTCTCTCAGATAAAAGTATTTTGAAGAGGAAAGACAAAAGAATGCAATTGTCCCTCTCTCCCAAAGGACATACAATCTGCTACCTAGTCTAGGAATATTTACATCTTAAAATGGATGGAAATTAATAAAACTGAGGAGCAAATCTAATGGTGAATTTTCAAGCTTATATAAAAAAAGATATTTTGAATAAACAAGCCTATTATTTCCTTTCAATGCTTATTTTAATAGTACATGCAACAGTAAAAAGAAAGAAAAAAAGGTTAATTGGTTGGTTGATTGACAGGTATCTCTTGTATGCTGGCCCAGAGAAAATTTCCATTATCAGTTTTTAAAATGTATCCTGAAATACACATACAAAACGACACCTATTTTTCACCTAAAATGTATCTTAGAATCACTCTGTATCGTTACTGTTAGAGTTGCTATATTCTTTTAATAATTATCTACTGGCTCATTATATGCTATTGTATGGACTGTAAAAACTCTATTTCTGCTCTAAATTATTCTGTGGAAACGTTTAAGATCATCTTTTTCATCTTATTACATCCCAGAGAAATATTTTTTTCAATTTTTAAGTCTAGTAAATTTACTAGGATGGATCCCTATTTTAATCATTATGTGTGAATATTTCTTGGCACTCAAATCAGGCTCAGCATCCTTTAGGTCATAAAACATTTCTTAAATAATATCTTCAGATTTTCTTTTTCTATTTCATTATTTGAATCTCTTCCTCAGAAAGAACAAGTATTTGTTCATTCAAGCACTTTATCTTCCATTTGTCATTTTCATTTTTAAAAATCACACTAACCCTTTGCTCACACAGTCTTCCCTGTGCCTGCTTTTCTCAATGGTGCCACACCCAGACCTCTTGCCATACTTCCAGTAATCTCTAATCCCCCTTCTGTTGTTTCAAAGCAGGAATTCTTATTTATGATTTCATTTACTTCTGTCACTTATTTTCTAAGTTCAATCAGCTCTTGCTTCATTCATCTTCTATTGCTTCACCACATCTTCCACAACCTCTGATACGCATGGTTTAAATTTGATGGAAGGTACTGCTTTCCTTAAAAAAAATTTCTAACACAGTCCACTATTTTAAACACAAATAACACTGTTATGAGAAGATTGTTTTAGGTGCCTATTTTCCATCTGCCATTTATATTTGTTTTTTCTATTCCTTTCTATATTACTTCTGTTCAGAGCCTCCCTTGGCTCTTTTTATCTCCCCACTCCTCACCCTTTAATTTATCTCTTGTCTTTAAACAATATGAGCTCTTCATGAAGCAGTTATTTACAAGTATTTTTTGTGTCATAGAGTCCAAGCGGTAATTTTCAACAGCTTCAGGAGGTTCACGGTGAGGATCCTCCCTAAAAACCCAATACAAACGGTGGCATGACTCATTCCTCATTTACCCACACACCTCATCACTGTTCCCACAATGGATGGTGGTTTTGCCTCTCATATTGTGACACCCACTGTAAAGGCTTGTGTTCCGTTGGCTCTGTCTGTGAACCACCATTCCAAGCATCCTCACTCAGTCTCTCTTCATTCTACCTTGGCTTTCTCCAGTTGCCTTCTCTAACTTTGCTCATATATTGTGATTTGAAGTGGTAGATGACCTCCAGTTCCACTGAAAATGGAACTGCTTCTGTTTCTAATCTTTTTGTTTTCTGAGAACAACGGAAGCAGCATTCTCTTTACTCCACCATAAAAGGAACACAAAAGCACAAGGACCTTCACCAATATAGACATGGGGAGACAATTTCTCAAAATTTAAAAACCACAGCGGGGTGGAGAGCTGGGTATGTATCTCTGTACTCCTGGGCTCAATCCCCAATAACACAAAAAAAGGGGGAAAAAAGAAGAAGAAAGAAAAGAAACAAAGTACTCTGTAAACACATTAAAGTGCTACAATTATAAGAAAAAAAAGTCTTTTATCAAAGATAATGTTTATTGAGTACCATTAACAATAATGTGAGCAGTAAGATTTTTTCTGGCTATTCTTTATCTAGTTGAAGAAGTTCCCTTCTAAGTTTCCTGAGAGGTTCTTTTTTTTTTCTCCCAATCATAAATAGATGCTGAAATTTGCCAAATACTTTTTCCTCAAGATTGATATGAGATTTTCTTTTTAACTATCTAATATGGTGATTTATAATGACTGATTTTTTTAAGAATTAAAATGGCCTTGAGCCAGCATGGTGATGAATGCCTGTAATCCCAGAAACTCAGGAGGCTGAAGCAGGAGAATTGTAAATTCAAAGCCAGCCGCAGCAACTTAGCGAGGCCCTAAGCAACTTATCAACACCCTGTCTCAAAATAAAAACTAAAAACAGCGTGGGATATGGCTCACTGGTTAAGCACCCATGGGTTCAATTCCTAGTACCAAAAAATGAAATAAAATAAAATGAAAATAATAATAAAATGGTCTTACACTCCTGAAGTCAACCCCATTTTGTCTTAGTGCATAATTATTTTATATTGCTTAATTCTATTTGTGATTATTTTGTCAAGTATAGGGAAAATATCAGCTCAGGCTGGGGTGATGGCTCAGCAGTTGGAGCACTTGCCTGGCATGTGCGAGGACCTGGGTACAAATCCCAGCACCACATACACAACTAAGTGTTGGAAAAACAAAGGCCAGATGAAAATATAAAACAAAATTGATTCTCTCTTTTAAAAATTTTCCCCTCTTTTCTGGAAGAGAGTATGTAGAATTGGTATCAATTCTTTAAGCATTTGGCTGAATTCTACAGTAAAATCTTCAGTCTATAGATTTCACTCTGGAATTTTTTAAATTATGAATTCAATTTTCTGAATAGTTATGGGGTTATTAAAATCATCTATTTCATATTGAATGAGTTGTAGTAACTTTTTGAGAAAGCAGTCTTTTTTGTCCAAATTATCAAATTTATGTATGGAGAGTTTAGTGTAGAGTATACCTTTATAAATATTACCAATGTATATTATGCATATGTGTGTGTCCATAGTCTCTTCTGTCACTCGTGACAGAGGTTTGCCCATTTTACAGATCCTTTCAAAGAACCAATATGTTGTTTCATTGGTTTTCTCTATTGTTCCTAATTTTTGTGTGATTAATATATGTCCTTTATTATTTCTTTCTCTCTACTTGCTTTGGGACTATTATGTTTTTCTTTGTCTAAAGTTCTTGGGGAACTTTGATTATTGATTTGATATCTTTCCTATTTTTTACTACATGCATTCAGTGCTATATTTTTTTTATTTTTTTTGTTTGGATTAAAAATTCTTTAATTTTTTTAAATTTTTGAACAACCTTACAAGATTTTAACAAAATAATATAAAATGTGTATATATTCTGGATATTGCAATTATCCCCAGGAGTGATCCCCCCCAATTACCCTCCCTTATCCCGCCCTTCCCCTTCCCACTATAACTCTAAAAAAAGTATTAGATTGTAAAGCATTACATCTTATCTGGATTTGACTCATGCTACTAGACCAACTTTCTCATTGTCCAGGGTCTAGTCCCCACCCTCCACAGATGAGTGGCGAAATCGACCCTCAGATCGCTGGGTTAAGCTGATTTTACTCAACATGATCTCTTCCATAGCCATCCATTTACCTTCGAAGGCTGCAATATCATTGTTTCTAATTGCTGTGTAATATTCCATGGTATAAATGTACCACAGTTTTTGCATCCATTCTTCCAGTGAGGGACACCGGGGTTGTTTCCATAGCCTAGCGATAGTAAATTGTGCTGCTATGAACATCGATATTGCTGTGTCACTGTAATGTGCTGATTCTAAGTCCCCTAGAAAGATACCCAGGAGTGGAATAGCAGGGTCGTATGGTGGACTCATCCCTAATTTTTTAAGGATTCTCCATACTGCTTTCCAGAGGGGCTGTACCAGTCTGCAGCTCCACCAACAGTGTGTTAGTGTGCCTATCTCTCCACAGCCCCTCCAGCATCTATTATTGTTTATTTTCTTCATCTTTGCCATTCTGACTGGTGT
>PVKS010013185.1:0-29683 GCA_004027875.1 Aplodontia rufa | reverse complement strand
AATACCCCCACTCAGTGCTATAAATGTCTCTCTCAGCACTGCTTTGCTGTGCCTTGTGAATTTTGATATATTATGCTATATTTTTCATTCAGTTTATGCAATTCAACTGTTTCCTGCTTATCTTCCTCTTTGATTTCTGATTTATATGGAAATGTGTTGTTCAATGGCCACATATTTGGAAATTTTCCTGTTATCACTCTATTATAAATTTCTAATTTATATTTACTTGGCCAGAAAATGTATTTTGTGTGGGTTTAAATCTTTGAAATTTATTGAGGACTGTTTCACTCTCCTGGTTGTGGTCTACTTGATATATTTTCAATGGGAACTTGGAGGGAAGATGTACAGATAGTCCTCAACTTATGATGGTTAAATTTACCATTTTTGTCTTTACTTTGTTGCAAAAATAATACATATTCAGCAGAAACCACCCTTTGAATTTTGATCTTTTTCTGGGCTAGCAATGTGCAAGGCAATATTCGCTTATGCTAGGCAGCAAAAGTGAGATGCATCTCCCTAATGAGGGTGAACAACTCACATACTATTTACTGTGCTACACTGTTGGGGACCACAGAAATTCAATGAAGTATACAAAATGTCAACACTTCATTATAATGCTTTATGGGTAGGAAGATTTTTACTTAGCTGTAGGCTAATGTAAGAGTTCTGAGCATGTTCAAGATAGGCTAGGCTAAGCCATGATGTTTGGTATGTTAGGTATATTAAATCTTCAACATACAATATTTTCAACTGATGATGAATTTATTGGGACGTGATTCTATTGAAAGTTTAGAAATATATATATATACACACATATACCGTCATTGTATTGTGTGGTATTCTTTAAATATTGAATAGATACTATTGGTTCATGGTGTTGAATTTTATATATATTCTTACTGGTTTTCTGTCTAGCTATCCACTTTTGAGGGAGGAATTTTAGAAATATACGGTTATAATTTTGAATATGTCCATTTCTTCTTTTTATTCTGCCAGTTTTGCTTCAAATATTCTACACTTGTTTTATGGTGCATAGACATTTGGAATTGCTATCTTTTTGGTAGAGTGACATTTTGATCATTATATAATGTCCCTTCCTATCTGTAGAAAACTTGTTTGTCTTGAAGTCTAATGCATCTGATATTATGTTCATTTTGTTTCCCTTAATATTTGTATAAAATTCACTTTCCCATCCTTCACTTTCTATCTGCTTAATGTTCTATTTCAAGTCAATAGCTCATGGACAGCATGTAGTTGGGTGATGTTTGTAAATCTACTCTGCCAAGTTCTGTCTCTTTATTGGTATGTTAGGTCACTTACTTTCAGGTAATTATTGATATATTAGGTCAAATCTTCAAGGATAGTTTTTCTTTTCTTTTCTCTTTTTCTTATCTATGATTTATTTTTTCCTGCCTTTCTATGGGCTATTTGAACATATTTTAGAATTCCCATTTTGATGTCTTTGTAATCTTTTTGAGTCAATCTCTTTATGTGACCTTTTTAGTTGTTACTTTAGGTTTTACATTGTACGTACATGACTTATCACAATCTGCTACCGCTGTCATCTCACCACATTGAGTAAATTCTAGAAATATTATTACCCTTTATGTCTGTTTATTCTTCCTTTTTATAATATAAATGTCTTAAATATTTCCTTTACATGCATACATTTAGAGCAACTTCAGACAGTGTTTATTCAATTGTCAAGCATATATAGAAAAACTCATGAGGAGAAAAGGATGCTACTGTATTTGCATAGACTTTCACTTGCTACATTCTTTGCTCCTTCTTAATTTTCCAAGGTCCTGTCTCATCTTTTCCTTTCTGTTTAGAGAATTTCCTTTAGCCATGCTTCTAGGGAAAGCCTGCTTGCAATAAATTCTATAGTTTTACTTCATCCTGAGAATGTCCTGGCCTCTCTCCTTCATCACTGAGGATACTTTTGTCAAGAATGTTGACAATTCCTATCCGCTAGCACTTGAAAAATATTTTGTCATTTTCTTCTGGCTTCTAATGCATCTGATGAAAAATCTAATTCCCCTCTTCTCCCATAAGTATGATGTCATTTTTCTCTGGCAGCCATTAAGGTTTTTTTTCTTATTCTTAAATTTTCAGAAACTCAATTATGTTATGTTTGGAATGGATTTGAGTTTATTCCATGTAGAGGTCACAAAGCTTCTTGAATCTGTAGGTTTATGCCTTTGGCTTGTGGGAAGATTTGGCTATTATTTCTTTGAGCACATTTCTCCTCACTCTTTCTCTTATCTTTAAAGGGCTCTAATGGCAGGTCCCCAAGTCTATTCATTTTATTTCAATTTATTTCCTCTGATTTTTAAAAATTGAATCACTCTTATTGTTCTATATTCCCATTCACTTATTTTCCTCTCCCCCTTTTCCATTCTATTACTGAGTCTCCCTACTGCATTCTCTTTTGGTTATTGTATTTTCCAATTCAAAAATGTACATTTGGTTCTTCTTTATATCTTATATTTCTTTGGGGATACTTCACTTTGTATTTCTTTACTAAGGTTTTCTATTTTTAATTTTCTCTTTTATTATTTTTTATTTGCTTCAAGTGTGATTCCATTACTCATTAACATACTTCTATTATGGTTGCTTTAAAATTTTTATCAACTAATTCCAACACCTCTATCATGTTGGTGTTGGCATCTACTGATGGTTTCTTCCTGATTCTCAGTATGATAAGTGATTTTCAATTGAAACCTACACATTCTTGTAATAGTTTATGAAACTCTGTTTTAGTTGTTTTTTTATTGTTGTTTTATCTGTGTTTTGACACTGTTCTGAGAGGGAAGGGGTAAGGGTACCACTCCATCTCTGTTAATTGGAGTTAGAAGTCTGGTCTTCTTACAAGTTGGCCTATATGAACACCTGCCTGGGGGAAAATGGCAGGCTGCTCAACACCAATGGGCAATGTGATTGCTCCAGATCCCCAAGTGGTGTCCACTGATGCCACATTGGGGGTTTCTCCTTTCCATGACAATGATGCAAGAGCTGACTGTGCTCTAATAGTACCCAGCAGAAACAGGGAAGGGTACTTGTTATTGCCAGTGGAGGATCAAGTCTCGCTGTCCACATAGTCTCCCAACACTGTGGTGGGTAGGAGAAGTCTCAACACCTGTGACAGGGATGAATACCCCACATCTCTACCTAGTCTCCTCTGATCCCACCCTGTGAGCATGTTGGGCACCTCATCACAGCCTCAAGGAGACAGACGTCTAACCTCTTCTCTCAGCCTTTGCTGGTAGAGGTGGAAGGGAATTTGCAGCTTCTTCTGTTGTATTAGGCTGGAATAGCACTCGTTATCCAAACTTCTTATATTTCTAGGCTGCCCTTTTCCTGGTCCTTTGGCTTGAGAGGTCTAGCTTTTGTTAGGGACTTATTTTCTTTGTGTCCATTGTCATTTGGAGGTTACTGGGTGTTTCTACTTCATGTCTGGGATGTAAGTCAAAAACAAACAATACAAAACCCCTCAAATCCATTACCATATCCTTTCTCATGTCCTGAAATCCCTAGTCAGGTGCCTTCTTCTCTTCTTTCATGTGCTTATATTTGCTTTTTGTAGTATGAAGGGTCTTTAATTGTACTGAGGAATCAATAAAGAAAACTGCTATGCATCTTTTTGGAGGCAGAAGTCTGTTTCATATTTTTACATTTACTAATTTAATCCACATAATGATCCTCTGAAGCGGACTTATTAACATTTTCACTTTAGATATGAAGGTGAATAAGACAGGTTAATTAGCTTATCTAGAGTCAAACAGTTGAGAGTGGCAGAGCCAGGTTGCAAACCCAAGAAATCTGACTCCAGTAAGTCTTTCAAGCAGTATACTAGAACTCCAAGTAATAAATTGTCATGAGAAAGCTTCTCACTTGTTTTGCGTGGCCTCTCCCTGCAGAGCTGGATTCCTGATTATTTTGCAATCATTGATAGTACCCTCCATAGAACACAGTTCTTCAGGTTACATTCACCACTCTTTCCCCACCCTTTCCCACAAATATACAGCAAATTTAAAAGCCAGAAGACTATAAGCAAAATTATCAATCACATTTCCTTACTACAGAAGGTCCATCAAAAAATCTAATAAGAACCTCAAGCTGAGAGACACAAATATAATCAGAATGCTTCTGTTTATCAATTACATCCTTATGAACTCAACACTTTCTATTTTCTGGCAAATTCTTGCTGCATTATCTTTGAGGTAACCATTCTTTAGAAGGTTCTTCTTTAACACACTTTTCTTCTCACAGCCTTCATCCTAAGTCATGCCCATTCCTTTCAATATAATGTCACCCATCCTGTTACCTTCTCTCACACCTAACATCACAGAAGCATCAAGATGGAAAGAGCCTTGGGATTATTTTACAGGTGATAAGTAAATGACTTTGATGATGTTTCGTAGCAGTAAAACTAACATGAAAATATAATAATTTGTACTACACACTAATTCCCTTTTTCCATTCTAATAAAAGTATAAAATTTTCTTATTTCACATACAATGTCATTTCCATTCCTTCCATCTGAACCTACTCTGAAACACCACTAAGAAGAGTTTCAATTGTAAAAGGGGGAAGGAGGAAGGAGGGCAGGAGAAGAGATGGACAGTGGTGTCATCCTATCAACAAGCCTGAATGCACATCATCTCCTTCAGTCATGAAGAGAGTATAACAAACCTGACAGTGCATATTTACCAGGAATCAGTCCCATTCAACATCTCAGTGCCTTCTCTTCCTCGCCATCTGGCCAAAACTGGGATCTTCTTCTCAGGTCTTTTTAGCTTCTTGAACAAGAATCAGCCCCTTGTGGCTTGCTGCTACCAGCCTTACTACAGTAATTTTCCAGAAGCCTCTGGTTACGCCACACTGCTCAAGGAAGAACAATACCATTAAAGTGACTTCACAGACATATAAACATGCCACTTGCAGTCTTCTTGTCCTACTTGGTGACCTATACCACCCAGCCCAATCAACAAGGGCCCTCTAGATTTCAGTGCCAAATCCCTGCAAAGATTCTGCCTGAACACTTTTATGAAAGCCTAAACAATATAGATTTGTGTGTGTCATGATGAAATAGCCTATCCTTAAGGCTCAAAGTCCAGCTGATGGCAGTATTTAAAAAAAAGCCACCAGACACTGATAAATGTAGAATCACAAAATTATTCTAAACTGATCAATGCCAAGAAAAGTCATGATGCACTAAGGAGTCTCAGCATAAAGGAGCAGCCTCTGCCCATTAGTGTGATGGATGTCTGTGAAGGTAGAACCCTTTTCTCAGGGCATAAAAGATAAGTGGCAATGAGGTCATCCACAGAGCATATGACATTTAGTCCCTGGCTCTAGTTTCCCCAGTTCTATTTTTCTTTAATCCTACAAAATATTTTGCCTCATATAAAGATCTTGAGCAAAGGAGGAGCTTCCTGGTTATCCTTTATTCTATAGGTACCTACCACAAACACAACAGATGGATTTCTCCTGCGTAAATATGCACTGTCAGGAATCATGTTCCTGCCTTGTTCTAAAGCAAGTAACTGAAAGGCTTGGAAATTATGCAGTGGCCATATTTTCTGATAACAAAATCAAAATATTTGACACAGAATAGATGATTTAAAAGTGGAACTCTTCTATAAAATTGTACATGAATTGACGAAGTGTGGTACCTAGTTGCATACACTTTATTTGATGGAGAAACTTACGAAAAATAGCAAAAATTTCCAGAACACAGAAATTGTAGAGTTTTGGCAATGGAAAAGAAATGATCATCAGCAGATATGTATTTTATGTGGCCAACCACTTGATATTTCATTCACCATGGAGTAAATAGTACCTCCATTTACACATGAGAAATCTGAGCTAAGAGAGAGTAGGCAAGTTACCCAAGATCACAAGACCAGTGATGAGAAAACTCAGTTTTTTACTACAGCCTTGTCCTACTCCATCAGTACTCTCTCATTTATCTGCTCCCTGATTGGTCACATAGCCCAGCAAGCCTATTTGTTATTTCTCCTTGGAGGACATCTCAGCAGTCTGAAGAGTTCAGCAGATCCTCCTCTGAACTCTATCAGAATCCAGGTTGACTTGTTAAAGTGTGTGGTGGTGATGTAAAGGGAAACTCCTCTCTGATCTCCAGATACACTAGAGACAAGCAGGTGCTTTGCTGCAGAGCCCAAGATTATCCATCAGAAAACAAAAATAAAGGAAGCCAAAAGGTCTGACTTATTTTCAAACTGAAGACTGCTAACAATTGCAAAACCCTATGAAGGAATAAATCAACTTCTGAAAATTCTCTTCATTCGCCTTTCCTAAAACCTCTGGTTAAGACCTTGAGGACTTACAGGATAGGACTCTTCTTCAATCTCTAGAATTTGTGTTTCACCTTTGATTAGAGGTTCATGGAAGCAGCTCTCCACTTCAACCCTTCAGCTATTCAGCAGGAATAAGCCTTTCTGGAGCACAATTATTACAAGGCTACCTCCCAGTGGCCAAAACAACCAGTCTGCTCAGTGATTATATAAGCCACTCAGCCTCAGCAAATGCCCTGGGCATCCATTGTTGTTGTTGTTGTTGTTGTTGTTGTGTTTGGGCTATACAAGGCTTAATATGCAAAATAAGTTAGCCACTAATTCCTTCCTCTGGCAAAAGATGCTGATCTCCAAAGAGCTCTCATACCCAGCACAATGAAAGTCAGTCTTTCCATGAGATACTTGGCACATAAGTCCTCTCTCAAACCTCAGCATCTAACTCTCCCTTTTCTCTGGTCAATTCAAATTATTTGTAGGTGCTTAAACATATCATCTTTGATCTTGGCTCCATCACTTTTTCCAGCTCAGAGTGAATCCTCCGTGAACCTTCTTATCTTGCCAGCAGAGGCATCTTTAGAATTGATCTGAAGGCCTAAGCAATATTGCATTTTTTATCTTAGAATTTTTGTAGTCTGGTTAGTCTCAACGATGCACGCAAAACTCTTTTAATTCAAATCTCACATTTAAGAAAGTAGGGTTTTTATGTACAGGTGTTTGTAAATGAAAATATATGTTCATTTAGGGAACATATATGTAATAATGTTTCACCCAAAACTGCTACAGGCAAGACAATCAAACTGCAGTAGCTGATGCCAAAATGTGTGGTTCAGATGATTTGAACATTAAGTGGCATTCTAAAGAATCTGTGCAAACTTCCCTCAGACATGATCCACCAGATAACAGATTGAATTTTTAAGATACATGAATGACTTCTCTGACAAAGCTTACTAAAATAGAGCATCGACTTAGAAAATTAGCATGCTTAAATGAGATCCAAATATCGCTCTCATCATCTCACTATCTCAGAGTGCATAGCAAAAATCATTTGTTTCATTTTTATTTATGCTAAGTAGGAAGTTTTGTCCTGTTCTCATTTCAATTAGTTTGCTTGATTGATTAAATAAGAGGATGGGCTCTCCTAGAATAATAAATCATCTACTCAATTGCAAATTAATTGAACCACCTTAGCATAAATCTATAAAGGGAGGGGTCTTCACCCAAAAGTGGAGCACTGAGGCTTTAGCGTTGGTTTGACCTGGATTCTGGAAACCAGTTTTGTCACTTTATTTCTATGTACATCTGAAAAAAATTATTTAAGCTCTCCAAATCTTAATTTTCTCAACTGTTGAAAGGGATGACAGTAGGCACTTCAAGGAATAGCTAGATGGATTACTAACTTATCATTTACAAATACCTTTATATGTGAACTTTACTTTTTATGTGTCATTAGATCTTAGAAAGAAAAGAGATTTGTGAGCATGTATATAAATAGCCAGAACATGAGAGAGGCTTAAAATGGTACAATTAATGTATCTAGCACAGAGCCTAGCGCAGAGTGAGAATTCACATTTTTTCTACTCATTCTACCTCCTTACCAGATTTAAAGAACTTCTAATTAAAACAATAACAAAAACAAGGTTTTGTCCTTAAGGAACTTAAACTGGTAAAGGAGATAAAATATACTCATATTACAGCAAGTAAAACATATACTTTGAGAGCAAAATAAACTCAAGCAATATGAAAACACAAGAGAGGAAGACCTTAAGCCAAGCTCCCTTGGGACATGTGGACCAACTCCATGAAGAGACCATTTTAGGTAAGTTTCACAGATGTAGCAGGACCTTCTTGATGTGCAGTTCATAGTTCTTAATTAAGCCTCTGGGTTGAAACACGTAGAGAGCAGATAATGATATGCTGATAAACTCTAGAGGAATTTCCATTGGTTACCAACTTCTGTACCCGGACTGAGGGTCACAACTAGGGCAGATAACAGCGTATTGCCAAAAATAAAGCAATACTGCAAAACAAAGGATGGGCAAGACTTATTACTTCCCCTTCTGGCTCAGAGAACTCCCAGCATTCCACTCAACTAGGAGTCCTCCGTCTGTGGCACAGCTGATGAGAGAACCTCTATTTTAATGTACATTACCCTTTCTATAGATTTCTATAGGGACTAGTTGCCAAAAAGAAAAGGGAAGGTAGAAAGGGGATCATTTAGGAAAGAAGTTCTTTCCTGGAAAGGGATATGATCTTGACAAGACATAGGGTGGCTTTTGTACTGAGCTTTGGAAAACTGCCCTGTTAGCAGTGGATGTTGGAGGTTCTGGATTTTCATGTACTTTGCCATTCAGTCAACCAGAGAGACAAACAGTGTAGCAGAAGAGAATCCCATTAGTGCAATGCAACAGAGCAAGACACAGGGCTAAAAGCTATTCATGGAACACCCACTTGAGAAGAGGTTGTGAGTGCTTATGCCAAAAATGGGTAGACTCCTTAACAAGCCAGACAATCTGCCCCAAACATCCTTCACCCCCGTGGGAGGGGGAAAAAGCAGAATCCATGGGTTTTAAGATGGTGCAAAACTTTGCATGTGTGATACATATACAACAAGGAAAATAAATTTTAAATATTATGGTAGTTCCTTCGTCTGAATAATGTGATTATACATGATTTTTTCTACATTCAGGCTTTTTTATTTTTTTCCAAAATTTCTGTGAGGCTACTTCACAATTCAAAACTTATCATGTTTTAAAAATACATAAATATACAAATATGCAGATAAAACAGTTTAAAGCAAAGAACCTTCAAAACAAAGAGGAAACGTTTATAAAGACAAGTCAATATGAAAACACAAGCCATGATTAGAAAGCATCTAGAAAACTGGGATGTGCCAGGCATGGTGGAGCACACCTGCAGTCCCAGTGACTCAGGAGGCTGAAGTAGCAGGATTGCAAATTAAAAGCCAGCCTCAGCAACATGGTGAGGCCCTGAGTAACTTAGCAAGACCCTATCAAAATATAAAAAATAATAAAAAGGGCAGAGGATGTGGCTCTGTGGTTAAGCACAACTAGGTTCAAAAGGAAAAAAAAAGAAAAAAAAAAGAAAACTGGATGTGTGAGAGCAAATAGCCATGGTGAGGCAGAAAATAAGAGACTGGACTCGGACCAGAAAGTGCCTTCAATGCCACATTTAGGATCAAAGACTTTCTTGGATCCAGAGCAGATATTTTGAACATCAGTAAAGTATAGTGGAGCTGTGTTTTGGGGGATAACTCCAACAAACAGTGTCTTAAATTAAGTGGATTGGAGATGACAGGTTGTTCTTATAGTCCAAGGGTCAGGCAATACCAGCCTGACCAAGTAGTCTCAGTGACAAAGAAGATGAGGTGGGTTTGAGTATCTGGTAGAAGACTGAAACAATGATTGAATGTAAACAGCCTAGGTTAGGAAAGAATTGAAGAATTCACACTAGATTCTAGGTTACTGGAATCTGTATTATTCAAAAAACTTCTGGAAGTATTAGAAGTTTATTCTGAATGTGCTAGGTTTAAAGTGCCTGTGAAATATCCAGAGAATTTTCTAAGGGGTATTTGAAATGTGAATTTGCAACTTGAGAGAGAAGCCTGGGCCAGTGAAATGAATTTGGGAATCATATACATAGACATGCGTGGTGGTCAGATAGAAAAGAAGAAGGGGAGATGACTAGCAGGAGGAGAGCAAGGAGGAAGAGGAAAGGATACAGAGGAGTCAGAGAAATAGAAGAGAGATCAGAAGAGAAGAAAAGTAGCCATTTGCAAAGCCAGAAGAAGCAAACAGGTGAACACAGATCTCAGCATCATAGAGGAGGAGGTGAGGGTGTACACAGATGCCCTTGGTGGTAAGGGCTGGACAGAGTGCAGAAAGGTGGGACCTGGAGAAATGGCTACTGGAAATATCGAGTAGGAGGTCAAGTGACATAAAAAATATTAGAGTAAAAAATTGAATCAACAACGTCTCATTGCAATTGAAAAAGACAATTCTCTGTGAGATTTGCCATTTTTAAAACACATCTGGAGTTCAGTACCCTAAGCATCAAGTCATTTCTCTTCATAAGGATGGACTGGAGAAATTCATCTCTTGAGAGCTAACAGTTTGAGGCTGTCGCCACAGCAACCAACAGAACTATATCACAGCCTGTGGCTTGCATGGGAATGAAGCTTTGCTTTCAGACAGGGCTGGGTGGGACTCATTCTGGTTGCAGGTGTCTATGAACACTGCCTGATTCTGGGTATTTTCTTTAATTACTGGAATGATGAAACCTGTCATGCTTTAAGGTAGCAGGCAAGAAAGACAAATTAATTCCTGGCTTCCTGAACTAAAAAAATTTATTCATCAAGTCCAATTAGACTTATTTTAATTAGTTTTTAAGCCACAGTTCTTGCAACTTCTTTATCAACCTGACTCTTTTCCTTAATATTAAAGAGAATATTTTTCACACATAAAATATCCCTGCAAAGACAAACCTGCTGGCCTTATTCATAGCTCACCTGGCCTACCAAGGTCAACTTAGCCTGAGGACAAGAATCACTTCTTAGGTCTATGGTCTTATTTACATAAACTTAATCTCCTTTTATTCATATCCATGAGCTAACATAGTATTTAAAAACTATTTACATCTAAACTATCCATTTAAGTAGAGCTAACAATAGCACTAAAATTAAAAAAAAAACAAATAGAACTTGCTTGAGACTCAGTCCAGTTCGAGATCCTTGTGTTATTTTTTTCCATTATGAGACAAATTCAGTATGATATTGGTATTGAAACAGAAATGAAGACCAATGGAACAGACTAGAAGATACTGAGACAAACCTTCAAATCATTAACCATCTGATATTTGACAAAGGGGGCAAAAATATAGTGTGAAGGAACGATAGATAGCCTGTTCAAAAAATGGTAATGGATGAACTGGAAAACCACATGCAGACAACTGAAATTAGGTCCTTATCTCTCACACTGCACAAAAATCAAATCAAAATGGATCAAAGAATTAAAAATTAAACCAGCAACTATATAATTGTTAGAAGAAAAAATAGGATCAACACTCCATGACATCGGTGTCAGCACTGCCTTCCTTAACAAGATTCCCATAGTGCAAGAAATAAGGCCAAGAATAAATTACTGGGATGCCATTAAACTGAAAAACTTCTGCACAGCTGAAGAATTAGGCAAGAGAGAACCTACAGAATGAAAGAAAATCTTTGCTGGCTTCACCTTCTACAGAGGACTAACATCCAGAACATACAAAGAACTCAAAAAACTGAACACCAAAAACACAAATAATCCAATCAATAAATGGGCTAAGGAACTAAACAGATACTTCTCAACAGAGGAAGTCCAAAAGCCAATAAATATACGAGAAAATATTCTACATCACTAGCAATCAGAGAAATGCAAATCAAAACTTCACTGAGATTCCACCTCACTCCAGTCAGAGTAGCAAAAATGAAGAATACAAATAATAACAGATGTTGGATGGGTTGTGGGGAGAAAGGAACACTATCATACTGTTGGTGGGACTGCAAACTTGTACAGCCATTCTGGAAAGCAGTGTGGAGACTCCTCAAAAAACTAGGGTTGGAACCACCTTTCAACCCAGTTATCCCACTCCTGGGTATTTTCCCAAGAGAGCTAGAATCGGCATACTATAGAGGCACAGTTACATCATTGTTTATAGCAGCTCAATTTACAATAGCTGAACTATGGAACCAACCCAGATGCCCCTCGCTGGATGAGTGGATTCACACATATGTGTGTGTGTGTGTGTGTGTGTGTGTGTGTGTGTGTGTGTGTGTATACAATGGACTGCTACTCTGCTATTGAGAGAATGATATCTTGGCATTAGCAGCCAAATGGATGGAGATGGGAAAAAACTGTGCTGAGTGAAATATCTCAAACTCAGAGACTTAAGAGGTGAATGTTTTCTCTCATATGTGGAAGCTAGAGTAAAATCTAAGACAGGATGAAAGTTAGCTAAGCTTAAATAATAATCTGAACATTGGTGAAATTTCACATAAGTAGGGAAAACCACAACTATGAAGGTGAGGGTAGAAGGGAGGGAGGCAGAGAGGGGAGGGAGGGATTAGAGGGGTTATCAACACAACTAGGAACTCTCAACTCCCATGACAAGTCCAACTATACACAGGCAGACAGAGAAGCTCAGAAAATTCAAATATATATACTACACATGTATATATTTATTTCTATCTATAACATGGGGGTAATGCAGAGGAGACATGAAAACAGGGAATGGACAAAGAGGGGAGATCCTGGACTAGGATTGGCCTTAACTGACTTTGTCAATATCCATGTATGCAAGAATATGTAACAATGATTCCCTCCAATGTGTAGGACTATCTCAAATAAAAGAAAAGTAAAAAGCGTAAGATAAAAACAAAAAAAGCAAGAGAAGCATTCTTACTATTTAGCAAAGTAAGGGAAATTTGAAAATATATTAAAGAAAATATTAATATATTCATATATGTATGAAAGTATATTTATAAAGATAAAATTTTCATATTATATATATAACTTTATAAATCTTCATTTTTCTCTGGCCCCAGGTATGGCTCTTGAACCCTTCTGAATTAATTTTGAGCCTAAACTTCAAGATCAACCATCATGTTAAATGAAATAAGTCAAACTCAGAAGGTTAAGGATCATCTGTTTTCTCTCATATGCAGAAGCTAGAAAGGAAAAAGAAAACATACCTGGGGGTGGAACTCCTAAACATCAAAGGGAGATCAAGAGAGGAAAGGGATAAAGGTGTAGGAGAGGGAGGAGGGAAATGCTAGAGAGTGATATTGGCCTAATTATACTGTGATACTCTATGCATGTGTGAATACATAACAACAAATACCCATCAATATGTACAACTATAATGCACAAATAAAAAAGTGGAAAAATTTTTTTAAATTCTTTTCTCTCTTTAAATTTATTTATCATAGGCATTTGTTATAGTGATGGAAAACTAATACATCTACCAAATCGATATTCCTCCAGCCTACTCCAGCTCTTTAAATAGTGACTTTCTACTTCCAGCTGCCTGGGCCAAAAACCTTGGAGTCATCCTTGACTTTTTGCTTTCTCTCATATCCAACACCCAATCCCTCAGCAAATTCTATTAAGTCTACTTTACAAATACACTCAGAATTCCCTACCTCCATGATCATCACCCTAATCCCAACCATTTTCTTCAGGTTTGACTGCAATGACCTCCTAATTCATCTCCCTACTTCCAATTTCATCAACTTATTTTCCAACACAAATTCCAGAATGAATCTGTTCATATATGAATCAGATCACAACATTTCTCCCCTCAAAACTCTCCAGGGGCTTTTGTCTCCATCTCATAAAAGCCAAAACATGCTGGTGGTAGCCAGCAAAGCCCTACTATCTTGACACTTTTGTGGTCATTGTGCTCCATCCCCTTTGGTCTGCTTGTTATTCCCTAAGCTTGTTAGGTATCCTTCCTCCTAGAGGATATCTCATGCTTCTCTCTTTGGACCCTCTTCCTCTTGGCAATGACTTCTTACTTCCTTTACTCAAATGTCAGTTTCTCAGGGAGGTCTTCCCTGGCCACTGTGTATGCAAATTTTGCATACTAACTACTAATGTAAAATTTCCCTCCTTTATCTTCCTCTCCGGCACTCACTGGCATCTACCAAGCTCTGTATTTTACTTATTTGTCATCTCATCCCTTTAGAATGTAAACTCCATAAAGAAAGTGATCTTGTACATCTGGCTGCTGTATCCTCAGAAGCTAGATTAGCATCTGGCCTATGGAATGTGTCCAGTGGATGGCTATGGAATAGATTTATGGAATGAGGGATGGAAAGAGCACATAGACAATGAAAATGGATTCTCAAAAGGGATACCTAATCCCAAAAGGTTAGTGTACAAACATTTTCTAATGAAAAAATGTCCTTTCTAAAGTAAAATCAAATCACATGCCTCAAAATGGTAACATGTTCATACACCTACTTCAGTCTCAAGTTATCCAATGAAAAGGTGAAGGGATACCTCTAATGTGTTGCAAAGTTTAATTACTAGATATAAATCAAACATTAAACCATGGGTGTGCTATCACTATAAATGATGAAACAATATATTAATGGTTTTTGAAAATGGACAATAAGAAAGCCACCAAAATTATTTATTAAAGGGAACTGGAACTGTATAGGAAGATCTGCAGCCAAGCTTCACTCTGTCCTCAATGGATCTGCTACCCGCACATGAAATCACTCCCCACGAAGGAGAAGATGGTTGGACCATGACCAATGGAACATAAAAGAAGAATCACAAATGAGACCAAACTACTCAGAGTCAGAATGACAAAGAATCAAATGAATCCTTTGATTGGGGATTGCCAGGGAAGATAGATATTAAACAAAAATTCATGAAAATAACTAATTAAAATTGGAAGGAGATCAACATACAAGCCAAAGAGGTAGTCTGGGAGAAGATGACCTTGAGAAGAGAGCTTGTATTATGTCTGAAATAATTCACTAAGGTCAGTTAATTCAAGTCAGAGCTTTCCTGATTGACAGGTACTAACTCTTAAGTTCCCACCTTACATGTTGCTACTTCAGGAAGATGTTCCCTATATCAACCACCATAAAGTCAAGTCTTCCTATACATACTCTGATGGTACCTTCTACTGTTGCTTCATAGAACTTAGCACAATTATCTGTATATCTATATAGTTTTATAGAGATTCTTAGTGTAAATAGGAACCAAAATAAAAATGTTTGAGAAAATTTTGGAGCCTATAATGAGCAGACCAGAAAAGAATTTCACACACACACACACACCAAAAAATCAAATAAGTCTCATTCTTTCTCTATATGTCAAAGATTAAACAAACACTTGAGTAGCACCAGTCTCAGGGAAGCTATGCCAATACTAATCGACAGAACAAGGTCTGTGAAGGTCAAGGCTCTTCCAAAGTCTCCAAGACTCTCAACATCTAATCTTCAGAGGAAATTACACAGTCATAGAGAAAGAGTTTAGTGCCCATTGTTTTCATTCCTTTCACGATATTTTGACTACCTTAGCAAAAGCTTGTAGAAAAGTATTACAAAACAAATGTAGTAAGGTCACCTGAGCTCTGTCTATTACAGTTGGGGACATTCATATTACATAAATCAGCACCCAAAGAACAAGAGACTACAAAACTTGGGGGTGGGTTACGCTGCAGTCAGAGTTAGCACAATAATCTTCCCAGAAATGAGGAATACTTCTCATTCACTTTAATTTTAACTTTGTTTTGTACAAACTTAAATATGGTATTGGTTCCAAAGTAATGATAATAAGTTAAAGGAGACAGGGAGCTAAACAACCTAGCTAGCACACTTCCGAAAACTTCCTAGTGGTCAATTCTAAACTCTGACACTTCTAGATTTGTTAACAGACCCCACAGTGTACAAGACAGTCAGTGTTCCCATTATTCTGTCCTGTCGCCATACAATGACCATATCAACTATGCCTCCCAGATGATACATACATATTTTTAGCTCAAAACCACTACTGTCTTAGTTGCTAGAACAAATGTAGAGAACTTAAGAATTCAACTATCAAACAATTCCAAAGACTTTCTGGATAAATCTCACTTCTAAGAGTTGTGTATAGAAATTCCATCATCAGCTTTGGCTGCCATGGCAACTGGAATATTTTGGAAGTGATTTGAAATGAGTATCACTACACAACCAGCAGCTTTTGCAGGAAAGAGAAAAGACTATGAAATCTAATCCACTCTAAATTTCAAAATACAGCGTCAGTTTTCACTCCTGAAATCTATTTATGTTCCTATTTGCAAATCAATAGATAACAACCTGGTACAATTACAGAGAAGTACTGATAGAGAAGCCCTTCATTTTATTCCTTAACTAGTCACACTAAAGCACCACTTAAGTACTCTCCTCCCAGTTTTATTAGGTCTTTTTAAAAAAATAGACTTTTTAAAATCAATTTTAAGTTCACAGCAAAATTGGGTGTAAGGTACTGAGCTTCCATATACTCCCTGCTCCCCGCCACACAGACAACCTCACCCACTATCAACTTCTTATATCAAGGTAGCATTTATTACAATCAATGAACCTACCATGGCACATAATACTCACCCAGAGTCATATTATGGTTTCATATTATAGTTTGCTCCTGGTGTATATCCAGTTGGTTTGGGAAACGGTATAATGATATATATCTACCTTTATAGTATCATACAGAATATTTTTATTGTCCTAAAAATTCTGTGTGCTACACCTATTCCCACCCCATTTAGCTCTTAGCAACCATCAATCTCTTTCTTTCTCTGTCTCTCTCTCTTTTTTTTTTTTTTTTGGTGTGTGTGTGTGTGTGTGTATGTATGTGTGCGTTTGTGTGTTACAGAAGGTTGAACCCAAGGCCTTGTATGTCCCAGGCAAGGGCTCTACCACTGAGCTATACTCCTCTACCCCCAGTTATGCAATGTGTTTTTTTTCTTAACATGTCCATAGTTTGCCTTTTCCAGAATGTCATATATCTGTAATCATAAAGTATGTGGCCCTTTTAGATTCTTTTGCTTAGTAACTTGCACTTAAGGTTTCTCCATGTCTTTTCTTGACTCAATAGTTCATTTCTTTTAGAACTGAATAATATGCCATTGTCTGGATGTACCACAGTTTTTTATCCTTACACCTGCAGAAAGACATCTTGGTTGCCTCCAAATTTTGGCCATTATGAATAAAGCTGCTATAAATATTTGTGCACAGATTTTTGTGTGCACATAAATTTCTAACTCATGTGAGTTAAACCAAGAAGTGCTACAGCTGGATCACCTAAGTTATGTTTCATTTTGTAAGAAACTGCCTTCTTTTTAAGATGGCTGTACAAATTCACATTCCCACCAGCAATGGATGAGAGTGCTCTCCATCCTCACCACTGTTTGGTTTGTCAGTGTTTTGGATCTGGGCCATTCTAATAGATGTATATTAGTATCTCATTGTTGGTTTAATTTTTAATTCCCTAGTGACATGTTGAGCATCTATTCATAGGCTTATTTGCCAGGCCTTTCCTTTTAGTCTTATTCTATGCAAAGGGCTGAGTGTCCCACTGAATCCTGTGCAACAGAATGAAAACAAACCCTTCAGTGATCAGGTGGCTGTGATTTATCAAAGAACCAACTGCGGTTCTCACACTGCAGACCTGCTGTTCATGGGCCACTGAAACAACTAATTTTGTTTGGTGGAATAAGGTAAAGCTATGTGGAAATGAAAGATAATTCAAGGACTGCACAAGTTAATACAGCACTTACGCCCTTGCACCCTAACTAGATAGATGCAAAAGCTTCAAATGAGTTCTGCTTAGGCCTTAACATTAGAGAATTCTTTTAGAATAATCTGTGTTTGCTTGAAAGTCCACAAATTTTATTCATCCTTTAGTTCTCAAAAGGTGTTTCTCTGGTCAATGGTTAGGGAGTTTGGAGGTTCAACTACTCAGGTAGAGAAGAGGCATGTCCAAGTTTTTTTCCTATCTCAAGAAATTTCTGTCAGTATTTCCTTTTTCTTTTTGTAAAGACAGAGGCGAGAGAGTGAGAGCATGCAAAAGAGAGAGTCCATTTTATTGATTTTTTTAATCTGGTTTTTATTTTTCTAATATTTTGTGTACATAGTGCTGGGGTTTGAACCCAGGTCCTCATGCATGCCAGGCAAGGGTTCTATCACTGAGCCACAGCTCCAGCAATTTCCAAGTTTTCTAAGAGTGTGCTGAGGGACAATGGAGAAATGAGGTGGGGAACATTCTGTAAGTATGCTGGGAGCCAAAAGAAGCAGCATCTTCACCAAAAATTTTGAACTCATTAAAAGAATGAACAATGAATACATCATTTTTAAAATAAACAAATTAACATTCTTTTTCCTCTTGAAGCTTACTGATTTTTGTCTTTAAGCTACTTACAATGCTAAAGTCTCTTAAAAGGTTTCTGCATACACCATTGTTGTATTATAAAAAGTTTGAATTAACTTTTTGAGGAAAATCTAAAGCAATGTGTACTGTCTTCATCTATTTCAAAGGGTGCTTCCAGCAGCTAAACTTTCCAAAAATATACTTTCTATGTAGTTGTCAGTGAGGATAATATCAGAAGTGTCAAGCAAGGAGGGAAAAAAATTCTGTGACATTAACAGATGTCACCTTCATCCATTCACTCAATGAAAACATTATTTTGAATAATCACTATATTCCAGGTACTATTCTAAGTACTAAAATATACAACATTCGGGCTGGAGTGGTGGCTCAGCAGTTACAGCGCTTGCCTGGCACGGGTTCAAACCCCAGCACCCACGTACACAACAAATGTCAAAGAAACAAAGCCATGTGAAAAACTCAATAAAAATTGGTTCTGTCTCTCTCTCTCACTGTCCTTCTCTCTTAAAACTTAAAATATATATTATATGTATATATATACACACACAACGTTCATACTGATTTAGATATGTAAATTTAAATCATAAATTATATATGTAAATAATGTTATGTTAGAAGATCATGTGTGCCATGTAGTCTCAGGAGTTCTGCAACAGAGCTGTGCGTAGAGTGAGGGATTAAGTAGAGACCTTATTAGGAAAGTGACATCTGAGCAAAGTCTTGAGGGAAATAAGGGAATGAGATTCGTGGTCATCTGAGGGAAAGTGTTCTAATCAGAGACAACTGGTGCGATGGCTCTGGGGTGGGTGGGAACAGGTTTACGACTTTGCAGGGACAGCAAGAAGGCCAGGTGCATCCAAGCAGAGTGAAGCTGGCTCCTCCTGGTGTATATTCTGTTCATGAGGTGTGTGAGCCTGCTCCCACCTCACAGCCTTTGTATTGGCTGTTGTCTACATGCACAATACCTTCCCCCAGGTGAAGGCCTTTTACGCTGTAATTGAGACTTTGGCCTGTACTCATGAAGGGAGTACCTGGAGAGTTTTTAATAAAAGAGAGTACTTACTTTGTAAATCTTTTCTATTTCATATGATTTTACACATAGGTGAAACAGAAAAAATGTATAGTAAATACCACTGTACCTGTGATTGAGTCTCAAAATCATCGACTTGCAGACAATAGTATTTCATTTCCTACCCCACCAGAGTACATTGAAGTAAACCTCAGATATCAGGTCATTTCAACCATAAGAATTTTAACAGATATCTCTAAAAGATATGCACTATTGTTTTACTTTTTTTTTCTTTTAGCAACATTACAATTGCCACACCTGTAGGCTGCAGTAACTCAGACCTGCTTGACCTAGGATCTTTATGTGCACCTTTTCCCACTATTGGATCCATTACTTCTGTGGATGGCTTGAAGCTGGCCATGCAAGGAGTAAACTCCATGGAAATGCACACACACTAAAATCAAAATTTTATTTCTGGAGCTGGAGTGGTAGCTCAGCAGTTGCACATTTGCCTGGCATGTTCAAGGATGAGGGTTCAAACCCCAGCACCATATACACAACAAAGTGTTGGAGCAACAAAGGCCACATGAAAAGCTAATTAAAATTGATTCTCTCTCTCTCTCTCTCTCTTTGTCACTGTCCCACTCTCTTTTTAAAAAAATATTTATTTCTGGAACCCCAATTGTTAAATATTTACCATCACACCTCTGGTTCACATTTACACAATTAAAAATGCTTACTTAATATCATTGGATGGTTATCATGGTCAATGGTCATATTTCCTTCATAAACAATCGTTTGTTTTTTTTTAGTTTGTATGTTTGAATAGAGATCAAAATGAGATTCACACTTTGTGATTATTTGATATTTCTTAAGTCTCTTTTGATCCACAGGATCCCCTCCACATTATATGTTTTTCTTTCCTGCATTTTCTTTTGTTATGACTGAAGAAACTGGGTTCATTGTGCTGCAGAGTTCTCTTCATTCTGGATTTTGCTCATTGTATGCCTGCGGTTTCGCTTAACCTGTGTCCTATGAATTGGTCATTAAATCTGCAAGCTCACTCAGAGGCAAGATCCATATTGGGGACAAAATGTTTTCAACAGTGAAAGAAAGGGATGTACATCCATCAGAAGAAATAGAAGTGAATAAAGGTAGTGTTTCAATTTGTGGTGGAAATGGCCTATTGATGATCATTTCAAAATGATAATATTTTGTGTTTCATCACTTATCCTTCATTTATTATTTAGAATATATCCATGAGAAAATATTCTGCTCATCAACTGTTGGGCTAATTTACACATTAGCAGATCACTCTGATTGCTGTGGAGAGAAAAGACTATGGAGGCAAGCATGGAAGCAGAGAGATGAGCTGGGAGGGTGTTTCAGCTACTCAGGAGAGGAAAGCTCATGGCAAAGGTCAAGTGCAGCCCAGGAAGTGGAGAAGCATCAGATCCTAGCTCTATCTTGAAGAATATCCAGCAACAGTTCCCAATGGATCGGAGTCGTGGTTTCTGCTACTTGCAAGTGGTCCAGGAGGTTCCTGATTGCCAACAGTTTGTAAAATGGGTAGGGCAGGAATTTAAGCTATGGGTGACCACCTCTCCCTCCTCAATCACACACACACACACACAATCCCAACATACCACCTCTCCCTCCTCAATCACACACACACACACACAATCCCAACATACCACCTCTCCCTCCTCAATCACACACACACACACACACACACACACAATCCCAACAAACCACCTCTCCCTCTTCAATCACACACACACACACAATCCCAACATACCACCTCTCTCTCCTCAATCACACACACAGACACACACAATACCAACATACCACCTCTCCCTCCTCAATCACACACACACACACAATACCAACATACCAGTGCTACAAGCTGGATATAAAAGCAAATCCCATAGCAGAAGGGTAAGGTTAGGGGCAGGGAGGGATTGAAAGTGGAGACAGATGACCACCCACTCTTCCCATCTTAATAAAGCCCTGGATTATATAATTACCACTAAATACGCAGGTTCTTTTTTTAAGAGAGAGGGACTGTGAGAGGGAGAAAGAGAAAGAGAGAATCAATTTTTTATTTAGCTTTTCATGTGACTTTCATTGCTCCAATATTTCTTTGTGTACATGGTGCTGGTATTCAAACCCACGTCCTCGCGCATGCAGGCAAGTGCTGTAACCGCTTTGCCACCATTTCAGCCCCATATAATCAGTTTTTTAAAATACTGTTATTTACTTTGAAACGTGGCAGTGGACATGAAAGACAGCAACCATGATAGTATGAAAAATGAAGATGTCAATGAAACCATATATTTGTAAATATGTGAGGTTTGAGGAAGTCTACAGAAGACGATGTCAAAGACCTAAACAACACACTCTTAACTATACTCTTCATTATCTCTATTTAGATATTTCATGAATTAAGTCACAATTGTTAAGTATAATAATCCTAATCTGTTACAACCTTCTTGATGTGTCAAAATCAAATTTTTCTTTTTCTAGCATCCCAATTTGATAATAAAATGTGTCTGGTATATTTTGTAAAGGCTTTAAACTTTTTCAAACATTCTGTTTAAAAATGGTACAACTGCCTAATTTCTCTGAAAAATTTCATGTTTCTCTCAAGTAGATTTTTTAGGAGTTTTTAAACTGCTTTCCCAGCCTGATCTTTTCCAAGTTTTAAAGAAACAATTTACAAAGATGTATATTTTTTCCAGCACTGCTCGCCCCACTGACTAGTTTTCACCAACTGATTAACAGAAAACACAAAGCTGAAGAAGCAGGCACTACTGAAAAACTAGTATGAACTTCACATTGCACTCAGTCTCAGATTTTTAGATCAAATTCTATCTCATTGACTGTCCACACGCTCACAGTCTCAGACAGAGCATTGCCCCTAATGAGCACTAGGGGATGCATGCCAGGAAACAGGGTGCACATTTCCTCTGGGATATTGATAAAAAAAAAAAAAAATACAAGAATCTCAGAGCTGATGGGCCGCAAAGATCTGACAAACTTCACTCTCCCTACATTCTTTTTCATTAAAGTAAAAAGACGAACAGTGAAGCGACCTACTCTAAGGGCAATACCCATTTCTACCCAGCCACAGAAATGAAGTTGTAAATGGTTTTGGGTCTCAAAGCCTGGAATTCAGATCATATTAAAAAGAAGACAGGTAAATGTATTTTCTAAGTAACTATATTCTCATTCTCTCTCCCTCCCCCTCCCATTTCTGCCTTTCATACACATACACACACACACACACACACACACACACACACACAAGCTTACTGGTTGACACCTACTTTGGAACAGAAGATGTTAACCAGCAAAATAGAAATCATGTGACTGATTCCCCAGCACTTCCTAACAACAAGGTAATGAGACGGTTTGTAAGAGAGTAAGACTGTAAAGATGAAATAAAAGCCCTTGGCAGGTGAATCAGTATTTGTTCATCTGTTAAGTGTGTTTTGCTTGAATGGATTTTTATTGAAAGATTCTATTATGTTTTTCATGGTTTAGTCACTATTTTTCCAGCTTTGTTACAAATGTGATCATAGAAAATGCCCTTGTTCCTGTCCAATAGGTATTTGCAATTTATTGAATGAGTCATTTATAGGGAAGGACTCTGAGAATGTCCAAAATACTATAAAAGTGCACTCTATCTACCCCTTCATAATGAATTCAAAAGTGGTTGAAGAAAAGTTTACTAAATTCATTGGCCTATTCTGAATGCCACATGGGAAAAAAATCTAATGGAAATTTGAGTAACCAACTGAAATGGGGGATAAATAACAAGTGAATATTAAAGAAAAATAAACATCAAGCTGAGTGCATCAGTAGTCTTGGTGTTTCCTACTAAGTGAGGGCAGTGATTTGGCCTTTTGAATATATTTCTATTAGCTCACAGAAAGATCTCAACAAACTGCTAAAAAAGGTTTAGGTATTCATTCAAGCTGACTAAAAGGAACAGATGCTCTTTAGAAAATTAAAATCTAGGTAAGGAGAAAACAGGACATATCAGTCATTGATCACCCATTACATGGTGGGCTTGGGCTGGGCACTATTAAAGAGTTATATTAAGACATGAAAAACTCTACCACAGAACCGAAATTTCACAGGAGGATCCAGGCACTGTAGTGTGCACCTGTAGTCTCAGTTCTGAGGGAAGCTGAGGCAGGAGGATTACTAGATCCCAAGAGTTCAAGACTAGCACAGGCAATATAGCAAGACTCTGCCTCAAAAATAAATAAATAAGGGGACGGGGAGTGGGCGCGGGTAGGAGGAAGGAAGGAAATTCTATAAGAGTAAGAGCCTAATTTGTGTCTCTGCTGTCTGTCTCCAGCACCTGCAGTGTCTGATATGTAATAGATACTCACACAATAGTTTTGATTAAATGAATGGATGTCCTCCCAGAGAAATGGCTTGTTCCAAGCTCAACAATACTCAGTAGGTGTCCTTGGCAAAAGTCACATTACCGTGGGCCTCAGGGTTGAGAAATAGGAGGCAAAATAAGGAAATGTGTTTAAGGAATATTTCAGTGATATGGTGAAACTCAGCTGTTCACCTCATTCCAACAAGTGATTTCATTATTATGATTTCATACTTAAAATGTTTATGCATATGGAGGTATACTGAGGAGAAATTAGGAATAACTTTGGAGACAATGATCTTTATCCTTTTTCAAGGGCTTGTTTCAGGCAATGATGTAACTTAGAAACAGTGTTATAGTGGTTGCTAGGGAGATGAGGAGAATGCAAGGGGTGAGGGGGACATTGAGTGCTTTCTTTATCCTGCATCCCAGGGCACAGTGACCAGAATGGAGAAAGAGGGCCAGCCTGTCCTCCCAGTCCAATTTCTTATAGTCCATAGATAGAAGTGGCCATGATCCCATTTTGGTATTCAGTCTATAATCATCAAAATATCAGTCTATACAGCTAAATTCTAAATATTTCAATTTTATTTAACTTATTAATCACTAAGTCACATGAGGGGAAAAAAACAAGGCAACTTTGTGTTTTATACTGATGTGGATTAAGAACCTTAGTGAAGCATCACACTTCAGACATCTGCCCTGCGGGATAATGGCAACAAACCCGATAGACAACAGAGCAAACTGTCTTTTATCAGCTGCTCTATTTCCCGAGAGACCAAGAGAGGATTGTGCTCAGCTGTATGTGTACTTGGATGGGCCTAGGCAGGATCGTTGCTAAGTATTCTTTGAGGTTTCTTTCATGGCCTGGATACAAGTGCCCTTAATCTAATAGGTTTGACCATGACTCTGGGCTGCTTTTTACAGCATGCTCTCCAGGCCTGTTCATTGATTCCCAACACAAGTACTTACAGTGAGTCTACTGTTTTTTGAGACCCTTTAGTTCAATGCACAAAGAAAAGACAGTTCAGAAAGGAAAAGGAAGTAGGGTTTATTAAAGAAAAGCTACCCAATGCAGATTTCTCCCAAAAAATACCTAAACTATAAAACTTTTTATTGACAGATAATTATCATACATCTTTATGGGGTACTGTGTGATGTGGTAATTTATACCCTGCATATTGACCAACTCAAGATCCTTAGATCATTTCTTTGTGATGAGAACATTCAAAAATCCTCTTCTAGCTAATTGGATTATAGGATGCAACATTGTGAACTATAATTACCTTCTGAATTTTTTGAATAGTTCTTATGCTGCCAGGCCTCCTTTGTCCTTGACTTTCCATCACTCCCTCTACCAGAGGGCAGTCTCACTTATGTCAGAGGGACATTAATGGATGAATGCATGAACCAGCCAGGAGCTCAAAAACTGCTCACTTTGTTTCATTTGCTTACCTCTCATCGTTAGGATCTGAATGTGAGGTGTCCCCCAAACGCTCACATGTGACAATTCGGGAAGGCTGAAGTGAAATGAAATAGAAGGTTTGGCCCAATCAGTGAGTTAATCCCATTATAGAGATTAATTGGCAACAGTAGGTTGGGTAGATCGAGGCTGGAGTAGGTGGGTCAATGGGGATGAGCCTTTGGGGTTTATATTCTGTATCTGGTGTGGAATTTCTCTCTACTCCTGATGTCACGCCTTGAGCTCTCTGTTTTCTGGAGCCAGCCTGCCTCCATGATGTTCAGTCTCACCTCAAGCCCTAAGGAATGGAGCTGGCCTTCCAGGAATCTCCAAAACCGTGACCCCCTAAATAAACTTTTCCTCCTAAAATTGTTCTTGTCAGGTCATTTAGTCACAGCAGTGAAAACGCTGACTAAAACAATCATTAACCTCTCCTTTAACATTGAAGGATTGCAAATACTCAATAGATAATGAGAATAAACAATCTAAGGAGTCCACAAGGAAAACAAATCATCCAAAATGGTTATAGGCTGCTGCAAAGAAATTTCATCATCCAAAGCATTTTCTTTTTGGAGCGGATTCTAGGCATGAAACACAAGGCCTTGCACATGGTTGGCAAGCGCTCTACCACTGAGCAACATTCCTAGCCCTCCAAAATGATTTCTTTAAGGGTTTAAGCTAAAATGCTGGGCATTGACTTTTGCCACTGGATATGAAAGAATTATACAATAAGCTCATCCTTTAAAGCATTACTAGAATACTGTATGTGTTAGCATTGTAGAATGCTAACCATCTGAAGAATACTGTGTTATACTGTTAAGATTTTACAGTGTCTTTTCCTATAAGGGAGTCCTGATTTACCAAAAATTTAAGAAAGCAACACAGATTGTGACATTTGATTCTCTGGCATAGGAGACAAGTCAAAATGCAAATGTTAGAATTAATCTCATGTTACAACACTGTACTTCACATGTGCCTTGAAGTAGCACAGATTCACGAATCCCTGTGATTGCCTCAGTTTAACAGCTCACCATGCAGGGCCCAGATTCTTTTTAATTTAATTTAAAAGAATCAATTTGTCATATTGGCATAAGTATCTCTAAAACCTCTAGTGAGCAGGGTTGTAACACCATGGTCGATGCTACTCACAAAAATACATTAGCATTCCAGAGCAAGAAACATGTCAGCTGAAAAACGATAGTAATGCTATCCTGTGAACAATTCCATTATAAGTTAATAAGGCATATTTCCAAGGCAGTCAACACATTGGCTTCTTTTTAATGTCTAAAAGGTAGGTTTTATTTTTTTTCCACAAAGATCTCATTTTCCTTGCAAGAACAAGAAACCAATACTTGTGTTCATTCTTTATGAAAAAAGTCAAGAACTTGAAAAATAGACTCCTGGAAGCAAACCTATCTTAGATTATTCAAGTCAACCTTTTTCTGCTAAATATATTTATCTTAGGAGACAGTATAAAGCAAGACCTGGATAAAGAGAGGATGGTGGGAGGGGTAATGAGAAAGGAGAAAAGATATGCAACCTAAGAAAACAGGTATGTGCTCTTTTACCTATGCCATCACTCATTACAGTTAAGAAAGTCACCAAAATCCAGGGCAAAATCATAGGCATCATAAAATTCCCAGGGGCTCCATTAATTCCCCCTGAAAAGGAGCTTCTAGGAGTGACTAATGAATGAATCAATCTCAGGCTTTAAATGCTTCTTTAAATGCTTCTTTCATCCAAATCTCTTTATTATTCCACCTGTTATTTCCTGCAATTAAAGAATCTTTCACTAAAGAATCTTATGTTGGCCTGGAGTTGCAGCACATACCTAAAATCCCAGAGCTCTGAAGGCTGAGGCAGGAGGATCACAAATTTGAGGTCAGCCTCAGCAATTGAGCAAAATCCTATATCAAAAGGAAAAGGAAAAGGGCTGGCAATATGGCTCAGGTGTTAAGCATCCTTAGGTTCAATCCCCAGTACCAAAAAAAAAAAGAATCTTATTTGTTACTTTTTTTAAATTTACTGCTCAATCACAGTTGATGGTCAGAAATATTTTCCCCACAGAGGATTAGAGTTTGCACACTTGCAAAGAAATGAGCGGTCAAAGAAATGAGTCTGAAACCTCACTTCTTGGTCCATAGAGTTGGTGGATAGAAATACCCTGAGAGAAGATTTAGGTTTGACTTCAGTTTTGACTCTTGCAAAATTTCAACCTTCAACAAGGTTCTTGCTATCTCATTTTTTGATTATTCATGTATAAATATCTTCCTCAAAGGCTAAAAGTCAAAATAATGAAAACAAAAACTATAGGTTGCAAATCATCAAGTCTTGTTATTATTGGTTTGCTAGTTGCTCGTACAGCAGTACAAGTTAGTACCACTGTAACACAACATTGGCATTCCTAAAAATCACACATTACGCAAAATTATGCAATAAAAAACACAGAAGCTTATGAGGGAAAAAAATTGAGCTTAGAAATACAGCATTTTAAAATCTTCACCTGTGACACAAAACCAAACAGGAACCTAATCAAAATGGTAGAAGGTTTTCACATAATAACTGATTAAGAAATACATGAACAGTCTGAGAGTTACATATTATAAAGATAATACATCATTTCTATCTTGAAAGCAATGTGAAGTTGCCTTGTAGAAGTAGTTACAACAAGAGTTACAACTTGAGAGTTATTGTGAGGTGGTGGAAAAAGGGTAATCTGAAAACAGAGCAGTAATGTCTTAGGCCAGTGGGTGTGAAGCCTGAACCATAAGGTTGCTGGTAGATGCTTGATAAATGGTCTTTGGCTATACTTCTATTTGGCTCTATTCAGCTGGGTACAGTTGTCTTCATTCACTCACAAATGAAATTATGCATAAACAAATGTGAAATTCACATTATATTTGAATCGCTTCCTAATACATCAATTGTGTTGGAACAAATTTTCAAATGAACATTACAGCAGAACTGACTGTATCATGGAATGTGTGCCCAAAATGGAAAACAAAACACCAGTATAATTAAATTGGCTGATTCTCTTTGTTTCTGCTACTTACAAGAAGCACATACTCAGAAGCAGAGCTGCTCGGAACTTCCCTTTTCAGCAAAGAGAGGACATAAAAAATAGGGTTTCAAAAGTGAACTTCACAACACCTGGGTCTCCCTCAGCATATTATTATTATTTTTGAGACCCACAAAGGATGTTAAATTGGGTAATTAAGATCACTAACTCATGGATTACCAACAACATATAATTATTTGTCAATTAAAAATCAATGTTTAAGGGGCTGGAACAGTGGCTCACCAGTTATATGCTTGCCTGGCATGAGCAAGGACTCGGGTATGAACCCGAGCACCGCGTACACAAGGAAGTTTTAGAGCAAGGAGGGCCACATGAAAAATTAAAAATTGATTTTCTCTCTCTCTCATTCTCTCTCTCTAAAAAATAATAATAATTTTTAAGCCAGGTGAGGTGGCACAAGCCTATAATACCAGCAGCTTGTGAGGCTGAGGCAGGAGGATTGCAAGTTCAAGCCAGCAACTCAGCAAGACCCTGTGTCCAAAAAAAAAACCACAAAAAACAAAAAACAAAAAACAGACTGGGAATGTGGCTCAGTAGTAAGCACTCTGGGTTTAATCCTCAATGCCAAAATAATAACAATATTTGTTAAAAGCACAGATAGTGACAAAATGTAGTGAAATAACAATGCATTTTAAATCTTTCCTCCCTTTAATGCAATTTAATGAACTGCAAGCTTATGTAATTTAATATTTAATAAAAGCCATATTTAACACCCAACACATATACACATATACTTCTCAAGAATTTGCCAAATGGCTACTGTGAAACAGTGCCACTCAGGTTCAGCACATCACTGCAGCTTGGTCCGTATTAAGCGATTTGTTGTTAGGTGTTAGGATGATCTTCAGCCAAGGGTGGGGAAAGTCCTATTTCTTGCTTTCTGCATTTCTCTTGTCCTTGGTCTCCCACTGTGCCCAAGGGAAGCTACCATCAATCATGCAGCTAAGTTGCACCCTATACCCTAAGCCAGAATTCTTTTGTTTTCCCAATGAAACAATATATTTATATTCTGAAAATTACATTTACCCCCCCTAGAGCACCCCCCAATTACCCACTCTTGTCCCTCCCCCTTTCCCCCTTCCTGACAGATACATCTCTATGAATGCCTTAGGTTGTATGCCCCCATACCTTTTCAGGGTTTAATACATGAGAATTGACCACCATTTGCAATGGTCAGGGTTTAGCTCCAGCCTCCACAGATGAGTGAAGATATTCGACCCTTGGATCTCTGGGTTATGCTGACTTCACTCAGCATGATTTCTTCCATAGCCATCCGTTTACCTTCAAAGGCTGCAATATCATTGTTTCTAATTGCTGAGTAAAGCTCCATGGTATATATGTACCACAGTTTTTGGATCCATTCATCCAGTGAGGTAAGCCAGGATTCTTAAGATCTCCCAAGGAACCTAGGAGAGGGACCATGTGCCCCACCAGGCAAGACTCCAAGGACTGATTTGAGGAGGAAAGACCTTTGGTACCTA
>PVKS010013184.1:0-51602 GCA_004027875.1 Aplodontia rufa | reverse complement strand
TGTGCATCCTAACCTGTGGGCTAAGAAGTTAAAACTTAGCTTCTGAGAAGACAGGAAAGGAAATTTTTACATATACTGTTTCTTTTGTTCTTTAGTTCTAATTATATTGCTTTCTATTTCCAATTTTGTTTTGAAGTCAGTATAGCTTCATTTTTCACAACTTCTATATGTGTTATACAAGTACCCTTCTCATCAATCCGTAACAGTTGTTTGAGCAATGGAATTCTCATAACAATCAGAGAGTTTCCAATTTGAGTAAATTCATAAAACATATAATTACTAGAACATAGCCAATTTCCAGAAGGGATGGTGTTGGCAATATCCTGGAATGCTGGCTTTACCAAACCCTTCCCCAAGTCTGGACTTTGTCAGACAGTATCTTGGTAAATATTGCCTCCTCCAAGATACCAAGAAAGAAGATATATGTTATGTGGGTGTATGAACATGGCATAAAGAATTACACTATTATGTATAATTATGATGCCTCATTATGAAAAAAAGAAATCATGGGTGTCAGAAGGTAGAGAAGTGGATAACATAATGCTAAAAGAAAAATACCATCAACCAAGAATTCTGTATCTGGCACTACTCTTCAAATATGGAAAAACCAAAGTACTCCCATGTAAATACCTGAAGGAGTTCATTACTAGTAGCTCTGCCTTACAATAAATGCTAAAAGGAGTCACTAAGGCTGAAATGACAGACACTACACAGTATCTTGAAGCCATATAAATAAACAAAATAACACCAATAAGGGTAACAAATGAGTAAATTTAAAATCCAGTATTGTAATATTTTTGGTTTTTAATTCTTTTTTCCTATGTGACTTATAAACAGATGCATTAAACAATTAGTGTAAGTCTATGTTAATAGGTCTAAAATGTGTAAGTTATAATTTGTGACAAGGACATGTAACTAGGGGTAGAGTTATATATGGTCAAAGTCTTTCCATTGAATTGAAATCAAAAGTTGATACTAATTTGAACTAAAATTTTTATTAATATTTTTATTATAATCCCAAGTAACTACTAAGAAAATAAATTTAAAATACATGATAGAAAAGCAATGGGTATCAAAATAGTATACTATAAAATTCAACTAAATACAAAACAAAACTAATGGCGGAATCAAGGAACAAAAGAACAAAAAAATATAATAATATGAAAACAAATAAAATGACAGAGCTAATTCCATCATTAAAACATCTAATTAAACTAAACTGTCTAATTAAAAGGAAAAATGTATGGAAATAATGATACAGCTATATGTTATCTATAAGAGACTCAATTTAAATCCAATGATACAAAAGGTTGAAAAGATAGGGAAAGATATTCCATACAAGTATTAACCAAAAGAGAACTGGAGTGTTTACAATAACATCAGGCAGTTTTTAAGTTAAAAACTATAACAAGGAACAAACATTATATGTTAATTAAAAATTCAGGAACATATGTCAATTATAGCACATATAATAAGTGATATTAATAAACACTTAAAATATACATAGCAAAGACTAAAAGAATTAAAGAAATAAACAATTCTACTGTTGTCCTTTCTAAATAAAAAAAGGAGTATAAAAAATACTATGAACAATTATATGCTAACAAAGTAGAGAATTTCTATGGTTTAAATGATCCTCCCTGGGGGATAAAAGAAACTAACTATCTCATATTGAAATTTAACTGCCATTTTAACAGGATTAAGAAGAAAAAATTTTAAAAAGTTACTAGACCACAAGGGTTCTTCCCTTGTGGATGAGATCTATGCCAGTCCTAAAGAAAGTGATACACACATATACCCTGTTCTGTGTCCTTCCACCATGGAATGATGCAGTAAGAAGGCCCTCCCCAGATGCTGGCAACTTGACCTTGGAATGTGGGAACTGCGGGCCGTCCCACAAACCCCTGACACCAGCAAAATGTGCATGAGTGCACGCCTGCCAGAGGGACTGACACACTTGGGCATAGACCAAGAAGCGGATGTATGTGGCTCAAGGACATTAGACGTTGTTCTCAACCTCACAAATGTTCTTAGAATATTACAAAGTTTTATGTTAGAAGTTCTTGTACTTTTGATAAGATGCCTTGTGACTGCAATGTGAAACTGCTGATACAGAATACAGGATGTGGAAAACTATATAAGGAGAGCTGTAAGCAATAAACTGAGTCTTAGTCTTAGTCTTTAGTCTTTAGACTAGAGTGTGTGTGTGTGTCATTATTGTCGCTTCGTTGGATGAATGCAACATTGGAACTTTATAGTCACCAGAACTGTGAGGCAGTAAGTTTATGTTCATTATAAATCGCTCAGTTTCAGATATTCTGTTGTAGTAGCACAAAAAGGACCAAGACAATAATCTAGATGAAATGTACAAATTTCTAGAAAAACACAAACTGCGAAACTGACACAAGAAGAAATGGAAAGCCTGCACATATCAATAACAAGTGAAGGAGACTGAAAAAGAAAGAAGGAAGGAAGGTCCAAGCCTAGAAGCTTCATGGGTAATTTCTACCAAATGTTTAAAGAATTAACATCAATCCTTATTTTCTTCCAACAAATACAAGAAGAGAGGATATTTCCTCACTTATTTTATGATACCATTTTCCTGACATAAAAGCCAGAAAAAACATCACAAGAAACCTACATGCCAATTTCCTCTACCAATATAGATGCAAAAATTTTCAACAAAACACTAGCAAACTGAATGCAGCAGTATAGTAAAAGGATTGGACACTATGACCAAGAGTAATTATCCTAATAACATAAGGGTGGTTCGACTGATTAAATAAATCTATGCAATGTAATACATAAATAAAAGGAATGGGGAAATCACATAATTATCTCAGTTGATACAGAAAAAGTATTTAACAAAATCAAACACCCTTTAATGAGAAAAAAATTTAAAACACTCATAAAATAAGAATAAACAAAAACATATTCAACACTAAAAGGGGCATTTATTTAAAAAAAAACCATAGCTAACATCATACTCAGTGCTGAAATACAAGAGATTTGTGTACTTTCATTTTTCTATTCAACATTGTACAGGAAACTCTAGATAGAGCAATTAAGCATGAGAAACAAAAAGAAAGCAAACAAATACCATCCAAATTAGAAAGTAATAAGTAAAACCAACTCTATTCAAATAAGGTGTAACTGTGTGTGTGTGTGTGTGTGTGTGTAAAATCCTAAAAATACACAAAATAGTTAAGCTAAAAAATGAATTCAGCAAAATTACAAGACGTTACGATCAACACATAAAAAATCAGTGGTAATTAAAAGAAACAAAGAAAACAATTCCACTTTTCAATAGAATCAAGAAAGAATAAAAACCATGCACTGTGGCAAACACCTGTAATCCCAGCAATTCAGGAGACTTAGACAGGAGAATAGCAAGTTTGTGGCCAGTCTGGTAACTTAGTGAGACCCTCAGAAATTTATCCAGACCCTGTTTCAAAATTAAAAAAAAAAGTGTTTGAGAAATAGTTCAGTGGTAAAATACCCTTGGGTTCAATCCAAAAACAGAAAAAAGAATAAAGTACATAGGAATAATTAACATAGAAGGTATAAGACTCATATACTATTGAAAGAAATTAAAGACAACTTAAATAAAGGAATTTCATTCTTGTGAGTTTAAGATTTAAATGTTAAAATTGCATTATTCCCCAAGAAATAAACAGATTTAATGTAATTTCTATCAGAATCCCAATTGCATTTTTTCAACAAATAGAAAAGTTGAATTTAAAATTCAAATAAAATTGCAAGGGTTACCAATAGCCAAAACAATCTTGAAAAAAACATAAGTTGGAAAACACACTTCTCTATTTCAAAAATTATTACAAAGCTATTGTAATCAAAACAGTGTGGTGCTAGCATAAAGACAGACATAGAAGTCAATGAAATAGATTGGAAAGTCCAGAAATAAACCAACTCTTCTTTAGTAAATTCATTTTGACAAGAACCCATGACCATACCATAGGGAAAAAAGAGTCTCTTTGACAAACGGCGCTGAGTCAATTAAGCATTTGCATTCAGAACAATGAAGTTGGATCCTAACCTCCTAATCCATGAAAAAATTAACCTGAAATGCACTAAAGTGATAAATGGAAAAGGCAGAATTAAAACTCTTGGAAGAGGGGCTGTAGTGGTAGCTCAGCAGTTATGGTGCTTGCCTGGCATGCACGAGTACGCAAGCTCAAACCCTAGCACCAAGTACACAGCAGTGTCTGAGGAATGAAAGTCACATGAAAAACTAAATAAAAATTGTTTCTCTCTTTCTCTCTCTCTCACTGTCCCCTCTTTCTTCAAAAATAAAAATAAAATAAAACTCTTGGAAGAAATCCTAAGGGTAAATCTTTGCGACCTTAGATTTTACAGCACTTTCTTAGATATGACACCAAAAATCAAACAACAAAAGAAAAAACTAAAATCAGATAAATTTTTAATCAGATAAAAAAATAAGATAAAAACTTTTGTGCATAAAATAGTAATATCAAGAATATTAAAAGACAACTCACTGAATGGAAAAGTTATTTGTAAATCATATATCTGCAGGGTTTGGGGCTTGTTTCGTTTCTATTTTTGTTTTGTCTCTGCAGTGTTGTCAATTGTACCCAGAGCTTTGCAGATGCTGGGCAAGCACTCTACCACTGAACTATATCCCCAGCCCCTACAAATTATATACCTGATAAGGATGTAGTATCCAGAGTACATACGACCTCTTATAACTCAACAAAAAAAAAAGCCAAAAACCCAATTCAAAAATGGACAAAGAAATTGAATAGAACTTCCTTCAAAGAAGATACACAAATGACCAATAACCACATGAAAAGATGTTCAACATTATTAAAAAACAGTAAAATGCAAATCAAACACACAATGAGATTGCAGTTCACACCTACTAAGATTGCTATACTCATAAAAAGAGAAGACAAGCATTGGTAGAAAAGGAAAAATTGTGGAGAAATCAGAGCCCTTGGACATTACTGGTGAGAATATAAAATGGAGCAATCACCACAAAAAAACAATCAGCTGGTTCCTCAAAAAGTTAAATATAAAACAGAAATTTCACTGCAAAGTATGTACCCAAAAATTGAAAACAGGTACTTATGCATGTATGTTAATAGCAGCAATATCCACAAGAACTGAATGTAAGGAACTCAAATGTCTATCAACTGATGAATGGATAAAGAAAATGTGATATATCCAGGTTAAAAGGACTGAAGTATTGATTCATGTTAAAGTATGACTGAACCTTGAAAAATGTTATGTTAAGTGAAAGGAATCACACACAAAAGATCAGATATTATATGAATCTTTACAAAATATCTGGAATAGGCCAATCCACAGAATCAGAAAGCAGAGTAGTTGTTTCCAGACTGGATGGAATGGAGCTTGATGGTTATTGGACCTTCCTTTTTGAGGAAATTAACATATTCCTGAATTAGTGGTGAAAGGGGCATGACATTATTAACAATACTTTGAAATGGTTATATAGATGAAGTTCACATTATGTGAATTTTAGCTCAATTAAAAAGTTTGGAAATATAATTTTTTTAAATTTCAGAGATAAAATTAGTACTGCTTATATATAATGGTTCTATCTACAAAAAAAACAAACAAAAACAAAAACCTGTAAGGATCAACAAAAAAAGTAAATTACATCATTAAAGATGGTCAGTTACAATTCAATATTTTTTTAAAAAGGTATTATTTTCCTAATTAATACTAATAAAAATTTATAAAATGTCATAAAAATCCTAATTATAAAAGAAAAGATATTTTTAAAAAACTATGGCTGGAACCCTAAAATGTAAAAGACATATGAAGAAAACTTCTAGTTTACTATACATTTCTAAATATTTGATTGAAATGTTTTTTACGTCTTAAACACTTTTAACAAAATGATTCCAAAGTTCATCTGGAGGGTGGAAAAGGTAAGTGAGCCAAGAAATACATATGTATGCAATCAATGTGGAGAGTTAGTATGTCAAATGAATGGCAAAAGGATTATTCAAATAATACTGAGATTATTGATTCCCTATTTGGAAAATATGTCACGAAATATATCAAAAAAAGTCTACGAGGATTAAAATTTGAAACTTTAAAAGTTAAACTTAAAAACAACTAAGTGAATCTGTAGGTGAATCTGATCTCAAAATAGAGATTGATTTTCTAAACTTCACAGCAAAGAAAGAAATTAATAGGAAAAGATTAATAAATTTGGCTAAATTTTTAATTCTATGTAGTTAAAAAACTCTTCTCCACATTCTCACCTACACTGATGTTTCATATTTTAATAATAAGCATATTAACATGTGTAAGATGATATCTATCTGTAGTTTTGATTTGCATTACCCTGATATACTTTTCTCATATATCTATTCTTTTGGGAAATGTATATTCAGGTCCTTTGTCCATTTTTCAACCAGTTTATTTATTTCCTTGCTATTGAATTGAGTTCCTATTATGTTTTGGATATTGGTCCCTTACAAGATGTATGATTTGCAATATTTTCTCCCAATGTGTGGTATACATACACAATGGAAGGCACAAAATTCAAATTAAACAAAGAAGGAAATTCTGTCATTTGTGACAACATGGATGAACAAGCAGGACATTATCCTAAGTGAAATAAACCAGGAGTCCACAGGTAAACACTGCATGATCTCACTTGTCTGAGGAATTTAAACAATATTCTAATCATAGAAGTAGAGACTAGAATGGTGGGTAGCAGAGGCTAGATTGGCAGGATGGAAGGAGAAACAGAAAGGTTGGTTACAGGACACAAAGTTTCAATTGGACCAAAAAATAAGGTTTTTGTGATCTATTCTGCACCATGGTGACTACAGTTAATCATTATGTATTATATATTTCAAAATCACTAAAAGACTAGATCCAAAATGTTCTTACCACAAATAAATAAATATGTGAGGTGATGGATATGTTTATCAGTTTGATTTAATAATTTTAAACTATCTCTTAAAATAACATTGTACTCCTATATATATATTATTATATATATATTATTTAAAATTTTTAAGTATTTTTTTCGTTCAACATAGTCACACACATAGGATGGAATTGTTGCCACATAATCATGATCACATGCATAATGACAGAGTAAGCCAAGGCTGATGCCAGTTCATGACCTCCCCCACTTTGGGTTCCCCTGATCCCATGTTTCCTCTATTTTAACCCAGTGTTGTTGGGCTTCTCATGGAAGTTGAAGGTTGTCCACTGTGATGAAAAGCATAAACCTTAAAGAAAAAAAGCTGATAAATCAGACCATATTATGCTTAAGAACTCCAAAACACATATTTAAAGAGTACAATGATGGGGCTAGAGCGGAGGCTCAGCAGTAACAGCACTTGCCTTACAAGCACAGGGACCCAGGTTCAAACCCCAGCACCACATACGCAACTAAGTGTTGGAGCAAACAAACAAAAAAACAGATGAAAAAACTAAATCTCTCTCTCTCTCTCTCTCTCTCTGTCCCTCTATCTCTTTAAAAAAAAAAAAGTACAATGACAATCAAGAATGGGAAAAAATAAAAAATATTTTCTATAATTATAAACCAAAAAATCCATATCAAAAAATGCAAGAATTTATAGTAATTTATTAAGAAAGAAGACGAACAACCCAAAAGCCATGAAGACAAAGTAAAAAACTAACTGGTTAATAAATATATGAAAAATATCAAATCATGTAGTAGTAAAGAAAATGAAAATACAGATCCAACAGCATCATATTACATGTGCATAAAGTTGACCAAAATATGAAAGCCATATAAAAATACTAAGTGTTTGTGTGGAACCCACATACTCTAGATAGAATAACCATTTTGGAAAATAAGTTGAGCCCCAAAGTTGCACATTTGCAAAAACTGTGAACCAGCTAATTTATATCCAACAGAAATGTGTGCATGTGAGAACCAATGGCATGCATAAGAATGTTCAAGGGAACAATATTCCTCATTGAAAACTGGACTCAAACATCATCAATAGTAAAATGGATAAGTAAATTGTAAAGTATAGAAGCCATAGCCTCATGAAATAGTGCAAAATATTCAGTGAAAGAAACTAGACATGAAAGAATGCCATCATATAATTCCATCTACATAACGTTAAAAAATAGGAAAACCTGAACTAAGAATGTTTAGAGATATACACTTGTGTGCTGCAACTATAAAGAACTACAAGTGAATGATCAAAATAAAAGCCAAGATATTGTTTACCTTCCAGGGGAGGCAAAGACACAGAGTGTTCAAGAGTGCTGAAAATGTTTTCTTGATCTGCTGGTAGTTACAGGGGTATTTATGTGGTTATTAGTAATTAAGATGCTTCTGGTCCTGGGCTGGCAAATGCCCAGGACACTCCAAGGACCCCTGCCCAGAGCAGCCTAACTGTAGTTCATATCTATCAGGTCCAGATATATTGGGCCCATCCCTGCCATCAAGGATCTCAGATCCCAGCACAGCATGTAAACAGGCCCATTCCGTCCCACCCCATGCTTCCAAGACCCCAAAACCCAGCAATGCAACCCTGCCACTGACTGAACCTCAACAATCCAGCAGGGTGCCCACCAGGTTCCAGATCTACATCCTGGAGCCTAGAGCCAAGGTGTAGCAAAACAAGGCTCCAAGCAGACTTCTGGAAGAAGGTGGTCATAAGAAGGGTGTTGTCTGACCCAAACCTTTGACCTGCAAAGAAAAAGCACCCAGAGATTTGCCTTGCTTCCCCCACAGGGAACCTCAATTCAAAGATCCAAAAGAAGCTCTTCAAAAATAAGGAATCAAACTAGAAAAAGTTCACCTTCAACCCAGAACTCCCCTACCAAGGAGCCCACAGTCAGGGAGTGAGATGAAAACCTAGGAAAAAAAAACCAATGCTGTTATTACTAAAAGGAACGATGAGCTAAAAGAAGATGCAATGAAGGAACTGAGAAAACTCAAGAGATGAAAAATAATATCAAAGAAATAGACATAATGAGAAAGGAAGTAACACAGCTAAAATCTTCAGTCAATCACACCAGAGGAACAATGGAAGAATTTAATAATAGACTAACTTCTATAGAAAACAGAACCTCAGTTCTTGAAGAAAGAACTTCAGACAATGAGGGTAGGTAGAGTAAGCTTAAGTACACAGATGACAAAAAAAAAAAATAATCACAGAGCATGAGAACAGTTTTCAAAGTGTCTGGGATGAAACCAGAAGAAATAATTTAAGAGTAATCATGATATAAGAAGAAACTGAAATGTAAACAAATGGCATAAGGAACATTCTCAATAAAATAAAGACAAATTTTCCCATAGTAGAAGAGAGTCAGATATGCTCACCCAAGAAGCATATAGGACACCTAATAGGGCTAATCAAATGAGAAGGTCACCAAGTCACACCATATTCAAAATATATGAAAAGGAAAGCAAGGGGGACTGGAGCAGTGGCTAGGTGGTTATGGCGCTTGCCTGGCATGTGCAAGTACGTGAGTTCAAACCCCAGCACCACGTACACAACGAAGTCTCAGAGCAAGGAAAGCCATGTGAAAAACTAAACATTGATTCTCTCTCTCTCTCTCTCTCTCTCTCACTGTCCCCTCTTTCTTTACAAAAAGAAAAAGGAAAGAATATTAAAAGCTGCAAAAGGGAAAGACCAAATCATATTCAGAGACAAACAAATAAAGATCACATCTGACTTTTCAACACAGATTCTAGAAGCCAGAAGGTCTTGGCAGGAGATATCTCAGTCTCTATATGCCCACAACCTACAGTTGAAAATACTGTGCTCAACAAAACTTAGCTTTATATTCAAAGAGGAAATAAGAACATTTCATCATAAGATCAAACTTGAAGCATTTATGAACAAAAAACCAGCATTACAAAGAATTCTCAAAGATAAACTCCAGAGAGAAGAAAAAACAAACAATCCTCAAAAACCAAAAATAGAGGAAATTCAATAAAAGTACACACTATCAAAAAGACAACCAAGGCAGAACAGAACTCACTAATAAAACACAGTAATTATGAACCACAGACACATAACTATCCTAACACTGAATGTGGATAGTCTCAACACACCAATCAAAAGACACAGATTAGAAGACAGGATCAAAAAATATAATCCAACAATATGCTGCTTACAGGAGACCCATCTTACAGCAAAGACATCCAGAGATTGAGAAACAATGGAAAAAAATCTACCAGGCTTACAGCTGAAGAAAGCAAGCTGGTGTTGCAATATGTATAGCCGACAGAGTAGATTTCAATCAAAATTTAATCAGACAAGATAAAGAAGGCCACTACATCATATTGAAGGGAACAATTAATCAGGAAGATATAAGCATAGCAAATATTTATGCTCCAAACACCAACACTCCCAAGTACAAGGAAAAAATATTCCATGGCATAAAACCACTTATGGACTCCAACACAGTAATACTCCTCTATCACATACACAGATAAAATAAACAATAAAGAGATCTCCAGCCTAAAAAACTCCATAATCAAATGGACTTAACAGACCTCTATAGAATATTCCACCCCAAATCAGCTGAATTTACCTTATTCTCAGCAGCACATGGATCCTTCTCCAAAACAGATCATATTCTAGTTCACAAAGGAAATTTTAGCAAATATAAGAAGTAGATATTATCCAATGTATCCTACCAGCCCACAACACCATGCTACCAGCAATTAACAGCAAAAATTATAATTGAAAATCCATATACAAGGAGATTCTTAAGAGAAAGCACTTCATTAAAAATCAGAAATCCCAAATAAATAAGTTTATGCTCCACCTCAAATCCCTACAAAAGGAAGAACAATCTAATCCCAAAACCAGAAAAGGCAGGAAATAATCAAGATGAGAGCTCAAATCAATGAAAGGGAAAAAATAAAAAGAATAAATGAAACAAAGAGCTGGTTCTTTGAAAAACTAAATGAAATGGACTGACCCCTACCAATCTCACCAAAAGAAGGAGGGAGATGAAGCAAATCAACAAAATCACCAGTGAAAAGAGAGTGATCACCACTAACCCCACAGAAATCCAATGAATTACAGAACCTATTCTGAAAAACTAAACACTTCTAAATCAGATGATCTGGAAGACGTGGACAAATTTCTAGACACATACAACATCCCCAAATTGACACATGATGATATTGAAAGCCTAAACAGTCCAATAACAGGCACTGAAATCAATATAACAATTAAAAACCTTCTAAAGAAGAAAAGTCCAGGACTTGATGGATTCCTCAATTTATCACACTTGTGAGGAGATAACACCTCTCCTTATTAAACTATTCTAAGAAACTGAAAGGACAGAACTCTCCCAAACACTTTTTGTGAGGCAATCATAACACTGATACCAAAATCCAACAAAGACACATCAAAAAAAAAAAACAAAGAAACTACAGACCAATATCCCTGATGAAAATCAATGCAAAAATCCTTAATAAACTTATAACAAGCCACATTCAAAAACTAAGAGGATAATTAATTATAGGGATGCAATGCTGGTTCAACATACACAAATCAATAAATGTGATTCATCAAACAGAATTAAAAATAAAAGCCATATGATCATCTCAATTGATGCAGTGAACACCCATTTATGCTAAAAATTCTAGAGAAGATAGAGATCAAAGGAACGTATCTTAACTTGGTAAAGGCCATATATGCCAAACCCTCAGTTAAAGCTGAAATAATTTCAACTAAACTTGGGAACAAGACAAGGATGCGTGCTCTCACCACTTTTATTCAATATAGTCCTCAAGATCCTAGCTGGAGCAATGAGGCAAGAGAAGGAAATCAAATGGATAATAATAAAAAGAGAAGAAGTCAAACTATCGCATTTTGCTGATGACATGATCCTATTTATATATGGAAGACCCAAAAAACTCCACCAGAAAACTGCTTGAGCTTATAGACAAATTTAGCAAAGAGGCAGGCATCCATAAATCAATAGATTTTATGGATCAATAGCTTTTATGGATCAGCATCCATAAATCAATAGCTTTCCTATATGCTAACAATAATAGGGCAGATGAAGAAATCATGAAATTGGTCCCATTCACAATATCCTCAAAAGGAATAAAATACTTGGGAATTAATCTAACAAAGGGAGTAAAAGACCTCTACAATGAAAACTGTCAATCATTGAGGAGATAAATTGAAGAAGACCTGAGAAGATGGAAGGACATTCCATGTTCTTATTTACGAAGAATTCATATAATTAAAATGGCTATTCTGCCAATGGTGCTACACTGATTCAATGCAATTCCCATCAAGATAACTGTGTCATCCTTTACAGATAAAGTAAAAGCAATTCTCATATTCACTTTGAACAACAAGAAACCCAGAATAGCCAAAACATTACTAAGCAAGAAAGATGAAACTGGTGGTCTCACAATGCCAGATCTAAAATTATACTATAGAGCTGTAGTAACAAAAACTGCATGGTATGGGTATCAAAAACAGGAATGAAGATCAATGAAATAGAATAGAAGACTCTGAGACAAATCTACAAATCTTTAAACATCTATCTGATCTTTGACAAAGGGAGTCAAAATATAACATGGAGGAGAGACAGCCTGTTCAACAAATGGTGCTGGACATTTGGATAGCCATGTGCAGGAAGTTGAAATTAGATCCTTATCCTTCACTCTGCACAAAAATCAAATCAAAATGGATCAGGGAACTAGACAAATTATTATCAACACTACAGCATATGGGAGTTGGCAATGACTTTCTCAACAATGTGAGAGGTACTCAAGATTACCTCTTAGATAATGCCAAAGAACTGAGGTGGGAAACCAGGGGACTCAAGGCAAGACTGAACAAGTGTGCCAGTGACAGTCTGTGCAGCTTTTTATGTGATAGTTTACAATACAGCTGTGATAGTTTACAGTTTAGCAAGCAAAAGTACATCTTAAAAAACATTTGCAATGAGCACTTTATTTATGCTATCCAGTCTATGTAATACCATTATCTTTCTACTCCAAATGTCCTACATCTCTACTTCTAAGATTCTGCATCCTTCACCTGATCATGGATTCCTAAGTTGTATAACATCATTATCGTTCTTTTCCAGATGTCCTGCATCCTTCACATGAACTCCTAACTTGCATAACATTGCTATCTTCACATGGGACTTAGACCGCAGGCATTCCTGTTATGGTCTGATCTCTCAGGCGTCCCTGAGCAGTTTGTCCCATGACCACGAATTCATAATCACATGTTAAACTTTCAGTGAACTTGCTCCTGTTCCATCTCTCCTTCTATCCCACACAACAAAACTCACAAAGCAAGATAATTAAAATAAAGAATTAATGAGTGGGATGCTATTAAACTAAAAAGCTTTTGCTCAGCCAAGGAATTGGTCAAAATTGTCAAGACAGAGTCTATGGAATAGAAGATAATCATGGTCTGTGAATCCTGTGACAGGAGACTGATAACCAAAATTTACAAAGAACTCAAAAAACTTAATACCAGGCTGAAACAGTTGCTCAGTAGTCATGGTGCTTGCCTGGAAAACACAAGGATCCAGGTTCAAACCCCAGCCCCACATATACAACAAAATGTTAGAGCAACAAAAAAACAAATGAAATACTAAACAAAATTGATTATATCTCCCCCATGTGTCCCTCTCTCTCTAAAAAACAAAACAACAACAAAAAAGCTTAATATCAAAAACACAGACAATCCAGTCAATAAATGGGCCAAAGAGCTAAGCAAAATCTTATCAACAGAGGAAATCAACCAAGCCAATGAATATATGAGAAAGTGTTCTAAATCACTAGTAATCAGAGAAATGCAAATCAAAACTACACTAAGATTTCAACTCTAGTCAGTTTGGCAAAGATGAAGAATATAAACAATAACAGACGCTGGAGGGGTTGTGGGCAGATAGGAACACTAGCACAATGTTGGAACTGCAGACATATCCAGCCACTCTGGAAAGTAATGTGGAGACTCCTCAAAAAATAAGGGATAGACCCACCATATTTTCCCAGAAGAGCTAGAATCAGCACGTTGCAGTGACAGCAAAATCAGTGTTCATAGCAGTTCAATTTATAATAGCTATATTATGAAATCAACCCAGATGCCCCTCACAGGATGAATGGATCTAAAAGCTGTGGTATGTATGCATGTGTACACACACATACACACACACACACACACACACACACACACACACAATGGAGTTCTACTCAGCTATTAGAAACAACAATATTACGGCATTTGAAGGTAAATGGATGGCAATGGAAGAGATTATGCTGAGTGAAATTAGCCAAACCCAGAGACTCAAGGGTCAAATGTTTTCCTTCATTTGTGGAGGCTAGAGCAAAACCCAGGCTTAGGGTAAAAGGTCAAGCTCATGTGCTAGACTCACCAAAGTCAAAGCAACACATAATCTACAGTAACCATAGATATGTAGAGGGTGGGAGGGAAGAGGTGAGAGGGAATGGAGAGAGAGGGATTATAGGGAAGGATCTAGTGGGGGAATCAGTAATGCAGCTTATTCTTTATTCCCTTAAGAAGCCAAATAATACTTATGCAATCATTTAATTCTGAAAATGCACAAATACATACACACACACACACATTTATATCTGTTATGGGAGATATATAGAATAGAAGGGTCAAGAGACTGAGCTGTGGGTAATGTGGTGTGATTCTGGATTAGGATCATATTGTTACTACATATGCACTTATGATTATACAACAATTCAACTCAATAAAATTTTTTTAAAAAGTGGAGTTGTAAAACAGTTTGGCACTTCCTCAAAAAGTTAAACATAGAGTTACCAAGTGACCCAAACACTCTGTTCTTATGTATATTTCCAAGAGAACTAAAAACATGTATCTACAGAAACTTGTACATGGATATACATAGCAGTACTGTTCACAGTGATCAAAAAGGTCTCCATCAACCAATGAATAAAAATGTTTAAATGGTATATCTATACAAAGATATTATGCGACCATCAAAGTACTAGAAGTAGGAAAACAAGTTACAACATGGAAGAACCTTGATAACATGCTAAGTGAAAGAAGGTAGTCACAGAAGGTCAAACAGTGCATCATTCCATTTACATGAAATGTCCAAGATAGCCAGCCCACAGAGAGAGGAAAGTGGTTATTGATGGATGAGTGAAAAAGGAATTGGAAATAACTGTTATCAAGTTCATTGGGGATGATGGAAATGTTCTAGAATTAGAAAGTTATGATGGTTACACATGTTGTAAACATAGTAAATATCACTGAATTATACACTTTCGAGTGGTGAATTTCATGTTATATGAATTATATCTTAATGAAATAAACAAAGTGCTGATACAACTACAAGGATCAACCTTGAAAACATTATGCTAAACAAAAGATGTCAGTCACAAAAAAACACCTAACTCCATTTACCTTCAATGTCCAAAACAGGTGAATTTATAGAGCCAGAAAATAGATTAACGGCTGCCTGTGACTAAGGAAGATGAGAGTGTGGGGGCTGAGGTGTTGATAGCCAAAGGGCATAGGGTTTCTTTTATGGATGAAAAAACATTATGAAAGTTTATAGGGTAATTGCTGCACAATTCTGAATATATTAAAAACCGCTGGCTTGTATGCTTAAGATGGGTAGATTAATGCAAGGTCTGCGAACTATATCCAACTAAAATTGTTACTATAAAAAAGAAAAAAAATGCTGACCTAAATCTTGGATGATATAAAAAAGTCTTACTTAAAATGGTTCACAGACTTAAATGTAAAATGTAAAACTATAAAGCTTGTATAAAAATATAGAAGATTGTTAGGAGTTAAGGCTAGGCAAAGTGATCCATAAAAGAAAAAAAATTAATAAATTGGACTTTATCAGAATTAAAAACTTTTGCTCTGTATAAGAACCTGTTAAGAAGATTAAGTGCAAGCTACAGACTAGGGGAAAATATTTGCAAAACACATATCAAGGGGCTGGAGCGGTGGCTCAGCGGTTTCGGCGCTTGCCTGGCAAGCACGAGGACCCGGGTTCAAACCCCAGCACCACGTACGCAACTGAGTGTTGGAGCAACTAAGGCCATGTGAAAAACTAAATAAAGTTGTTTCTCTCTTTCTCTGTCTCTCTCACTGTCCCTCTCTCTTTAAAAAAAAAAAAAAACACATATCGACCAAAGGCCTAGTGTCTAGAATATATAATGAATGAAACCCAACAGTAAAAGAATGAAAGAGTCCAATTGGAAAATGAGCAAAAGCCTTTATGGACATTTCTCCAAACAGAATAAGAATGGGAAATGTACCTAGGAAAAGGTGGTGAACATCATCAGCTGTTAGGAAAATGCAGGTTGAAAGAACAAGGCGATGTTACTACAGAGTGGCTGAAGTAAAATAACGGTAGTAAGCGCAAGTAAGGATGTGGAGAAAATGATTCCCTCATGTGATGTTGGTGGGAATGTACAACGATGTAGCTGTATGAAAAATAACCTGGAAGTTAAAAAGAAAAATGATAGCTAGACAACCACCACACAACCCAACAATTGCATGCCTACACATCTATCACAGAGAAATGAAATGTTGTGACTGCCTCACAACTTTTACACAAATGTTTATAGCAGTCTTATTTTAAAAACCAAACTGAAAGAACCCTGGATATCCTTCAATGGGTTAAGCAAAGTGTAGTACATCCAAACCACGGACTGCTTCTCAGCTGTAAAAACAAATGAATTATTAATACATGTAATGAGAATGATGAGTCTTTGGAGAATTATACTAAAATGTCATTTCTAGACTATTACAGGATATGTGATTTCATTATAACCCCAGACTTGGCTGAAAAGTAGTCAAGTGCATGTACTAGACTCACCAAAGTTAAAGCAACACATAATCTAGGGAAACAACAGATACATGGGGCAGGGGAGCGGGAAGGGAAGTGGCAGGAGAGAAGGAGGAGAAAAGGAGGAGAGGAAAGAAACTTGGGGGTGGAAATCAACAATGGAGCTTACTCTTTACTCACTGGAGAAACCAAATACTGCTTATGCAATCATTTAATTCTGAATAATTGAGAAAATGATGTACATTACCCTTTCATGAGTTTTTTCTGGATACATGCTCTACTATAGGGCTATGGCACAATAAATTCCACGATTAAGTGTAATTATAATGCATCAATAAAAAAAACTGCAAGGGAAAAGACAAGTAGGCCTAACTATACACACATTTTATGCCTATTCAAATAGAGTTGTTTAAAAGGAATTCAAAAAAGTGAGAACTGTATAATGCATAGTAAGTTTGGAAGAACAGTGTTTAATATACAAGATGCAGTAAAATTTTACAGAAATGTACATGAACCATTCTTTGTATTGAAAGGATATTATGAAAAGAAAATTTAAGAAAGAAAAATATAGATGGTGGCCAATGCTTTACATATTTACCATGTAACTAAGATTAGGAAATAAAAATAGTCATCCAACTGTCATTTATACCTTTTGAATTAAATTATCTACTACCATTAGGTGGCACTGGGAATTGATTCACTGTGTTTCTAAAGTGTTGATTGATTCGTTATTTCATTGTTGAAACATTGTTTCATTGATTCCTTGTTTCTGAAGCAAATTTGTTTCCAGAAAATGCATTTCAAAAAATAATTAAAACTGCACACATAAAATAATTCTTACCTTACTTGAGAATTTTGGACTTCTATATTTAACAAAGCTGTAAAATCCTGTATGGCTGAAATCCAGTTTTCATTTTCATAGTTAAACAGCGCACGTTTCAGTAACGCATCTGTTCTTTTGGGATCATAAAAGATACACTACAGGGGCGTAGAAAGGTATACAAACATCTTATGTAGAGAGGTATACAAATATGTTACATGTATAAAACACTAAGTATACAGTCACACGGCAATTTCTATTACATAAAACTATTTCAAGAGGCTAAAATTTTCGATTTATATTTTTAAAGACCATATTTGGGGCTGGAGCGGTGGCCTGGTGGTTATAGCACTTGCCTGGCATGCACGAGTACACGGGTTCAAACCCCAGCACCACGTACACAGCAAAGTGTCTGAGCGATGAAAGTCAAGTGAAAAACTAAATAAAATTGATTCTCTTTCTCTCTCACTGACCCTCTATCTTAAAAAAAAAAGAAAGAAAGAAAGAATAAAAGACCATATTTAAGAAACCCATCTATCATCAAATTCTTTTGTTTAAAAGAGAGAGGAACAGTGAGAGAGAGAGATCAATTTTATTTAGTCTTTCAAGTAGATTTTGTTGCTCCAACACTCTGTTGTGTATGTGGGGCTGGGGTTTGAACCCGCATCTTTGCCCGTGCCAGGCAAGTGCTGTAACCACTGAGATACCACTCCAACCCCCATCATCAAATTCTTGAAAGAGAATATCTTCTAAGATTAAAAAAAAAGAAAAGAAAAAAGAAACAACATCTACATTAAGTCAAAACTTTTGCCCACCAAGATTTTTCTGATAAGAATTCCTAAGTGGGACTGCAGAGGTGACTCAGCTGTTAGAGAACTTGCCTGGTGTGTGCAAGGACCCGGGTTCAAACTGCAGCACCACATATACAACTAAGTGTCAGAGCAACAAAACCCAGATGGAAACATAAATAAAGTTGATTCCCTCTCTCTCTCTCTCTCTCCCCCTGCCTGCTCTTAAAAAATAAAAATCCTAAATGAATTGTTCAATTACCCTGGGTTTATATTGTATCTCTCACAGCATTTTATCCTAATCAAAGATGAAATGTACAATATCAATACCAATTCAATCAAACCAGATATGGATTAAACTATTTCCTAAAATGATGAAAAGAAATTAATTGATAGTGGCTTGATTCGTTCATTTCACATCGACATACAAAGCCATAGAGGGACAGACTTAAATCATTATATGAAATTCTTCACTGGTTGGTACTAGGGAACAACTAAAACATGAAGAAGTACTAAGTATTTGCTAAAAAGAATAAAAACAAAACACTAAAGATTTTGAAACTTATTTGACCACCAGGTGCTGTATCAAACTATTTTTAAACTATTGGTGCCAGGAAAAGGGATAGAATCCGTAATCTAATAATTTCAGTATCTTCAAAGGGATTTTCAGTCACTTCTAGAGCAGAAGTTACAAAACTTATGATATTCTTCTCCAGCAGAAGAGTGCAAAGGCAGTGATTAAACCATCATGCATGGATTAATAAACAGAGTAGTTGGGAACATAGAAAGTTATTACTTGAATAATTTCTTCTAAATTTTCATAGAATTCCCATCATAATTTATTATGTATTTATGTATTTGCTTATATCTGTCCTTTAAACTATAAACTCTATATAAGCTGAAAATATGTCTATTTTATTCACCAACATTTATCCACTACATTATCCAGTGCCTTGGTCAATAAATATTTGTTAGTTAATGAATGAATGAATGAAACAGTGACCACAGCTTCTTTCAGAGCAGGAAAACTACCTCTATAAAAGATAATAAGCTATTATAAAGTAGAAAATAATTTTCTATTGTCTGAAAATAAGAAGCAACTTTTTTAATAACTGCTTCATAGTTCAAGAAGAGAAATAGACAAGTAACTTTTGAAAAAATCATTAAAATAGTAATAATATCAATCCTAGTAATGAAAGCTCTAGGTCCTAACTTATAATAATTAATTTTGATTATATAAAATACATAAAAAGATTTCCAGGAATTTGCTATACTATTAGCACAAGAAAATCATGATCTAAAATATATAAATAGCAGTGTTATATATGATAAAGCTTACTTTAGAAAAGTCATCGATGGCTATTACTTTGTTTTCTTTTTCATACATCTCACCCCTCCTGAAATAGCTATCAGCATCTGTGGGCTTGCACTTAATTGCTTGGGTGTAATTTAGAATTGCCAAAGTAATTTCTTCTTTTTTCCTGAAAATTTCTGCCTTTGACAAATATGCCTCTAAAGAAGAGTAAAAGGCAAAATTTAGTGTTACAATGCTTTCATTAAGCATGAAAATTTTTAAATATTTATATCTTTCTCCAAAAATGTGGTCTAAAAAATAGCTATTTATTTATATTTCTATACTACTGAGGATTGAACCCAGGGAGGCTTGATCACTGAGCTACATCCCTAGCCCTATTTATTTTTTATTTTGAGACAGGTTCTCACTAAGCTGCCAAGGCAGATCTTTATCCTTCTGTCTTAGCCTCCTGAGACACTGGGATTAAAGCTGTGTGCCATTGCACCCAGCAAAAAATGTGATTTAAAAATGATTTTTTTAATCATTTCATTTAATTTTTTTAAATTTCAGCAAAGCCAAATTTGTTCTCAAAAGATGGATAAATAGTCATGTATGGTTAAAAGTATTCTCAATCTAAAGTGACCAAAAAAAATGCCTTTTACCTTTTGGTGTGTCTAAAAGTTTTCATACAGACAGATCATAGTAAAAAGTTAGGTTTTGATGACACAAAATTTTATGGGCTTTTAGCAGAGATTAACGTAGGTCATAAAACAATTGTTAAGCTCGTATTGTACCCTGAGTTATGTTTGGGTGCTGGGGCACAAAGAGGATCTTCCTTGTGCCTAGGCTGTTCCATTGTCTGGTGGTTAAAGAGGGCTAGAGGAAAGTGCATAGGGCAAACATATCGATTTGATCCAACCAAGAAGTCCCAGAGACACTATGACTCTAATTCCCAGATTTTTGGTTAAAAAAAAGATTTACAGATCACTCACAAGACTAAAACATTTAAGTTCATATTCTTAACAGTAAGGAATCAATTTACTGCAATGTATATTAAGGACACAACTATTTCAAACCATGATAAGTATTTTGAAAACAATATAGGATTGTATATCCACTGTGTTTACAATATTGAATAAAAAAAATCTGAGGAAAATCACATCCATTTTTACAAAACATACCTATTCACTTATGTATCTTTGTAGTAACAGTAAATTACAAAAGCTGAGATATGCAGGTAATATAACTGTCTCCATAGACAACCTACCTGCATTATTTTTATTATATTTAATTATATAATTCAGGTCATCCAGAGCATCACTAATTCTGTCTTGGAAAAGATAAATGAAATGTCGGTGCCAATAGGCATTGAGAAGCAATGGCTCCAAAAGTATAGCCTAGAAAATACATGCACAAATTCAATTGAAATTGATTATGAAAGGAAAATATCCTATCAAATAATTTTTCAAACATTATCGATCCCAATAGCTTTGAGTGTATATAATATAAAATAAAGTATTCCAGTCGGACAAACAAAAAGCTAGTTATTTTAATGCTAATTATTCAAAAATGTCAATAATTGCATTTTCACCATACCACATACTACATAATTATTCATTATATTTAAAACACCAGTAAAAATTACCATACAATTAAAAGCAATGCAAATGATATTGCTTTTTAATTTTTAAAAAACTTACTTCCTAAAGTCAAAAATCAGTGAATGGGATGCCATAAAGCTAAAAAGCTTTTGTACTGCCAAGGAAACAATCATAAGAGTCAAGAAGTTTCCTACGGAACTGGAGAGAATCATGGGCTATGATTCCTATGACATGGATCTCATATCCAGAATCTACAAAATCCCCAAAAATCTAAACTACAAAAACACTAACAGCCCAATTAATAAATGGACCAAAGAGCTAAATAGAAACTTCTAAACAGAGGACATTGATCATGCCAATGAATACATGAGAAAGTGCTCTAAATCTCTAGTAATCAGAGAAATGCAAATGAAAACCACATTAAGATATCACCTTACGCCAGTCAGAATGGCAAAAATGAAGAAAATAAACAATAATAGATGCTGGAGGGGCTGTAGAGAGATAGGGACACTAACACGCTGTTGGTGGAACTGCAGACTGGTCCAGCCCCTCTGGAAGGCAGTGTGGAGAAACCTCAAAAAACTAGGGATGAGCCCACCATACGATCCTACTATTCCACTCCTGGGTATCTTTCCAGGGGATTTAGAATCAGCACATTATAGTGACACAGCAATATCTATGTTCATAGCAGCTCAATTTACTATTGCTAGACTATGGAAACAACCCAGATGTCCCTCAATGGATGAATGGATCCAAGAACTGTAGTACATATATACCATGGAATTTTACACAGCAATTAGAAACAATGATATTGCAGCCTTTGAAGGTAAATGGATGGCTATGGAAGAAATTTTGCTTAGTAAAATCAGCTTAACCCAGAGAACCAAGGGATGAATAATATCTCCACTCATCTGTGGAGGTTGGAACTAGACCCTGGCCATTCAGAAAGGTGGTCTATTATCATGTGTTAAATCCAGATAAGGTGTAATGTTATACAGCCTAATACTTTTTTAGAGATATTGTGGGTAAGGGAAGGGAGGATACGGGTGGGAAATTGAGGGGGGCACTCCTGGAGGTAAATCTAGTATCCAGAAACTATACACATTTTATATTATTTTGTTAAAAATTTGTATGGTGGTTCAAAAATAAAAATTTAAAAAAAATACATTCATAAAAATTAAAAAAAAAAACTTACTTCCTGTAGATCATTCATGGCACTCTGTAACTTCCCCAGTTTCCTATAAATAGCTCCACGCCTACAATACGCAACTGCAAGAAGAGTTGTCTTATTATTTATTTCTTCAGTCAAGGTTTCCACTTCGGATTCATAGTGCTTAATGACCTCTGGTGCAAGATCACACTCCAAGGAATCACTTAATTCTAGTTTTGGTTGTTCTTTCACTTTTCCAGGAAACTCCTTTTGGGTAGAAGTGTTAACCACTTGTGTAGCTTTTTTAGGAAGTTTATGGTTAGCAAACATATTAACAACCCATGTCCGAGGATCAATATTTTCTGGTATTCCTCCCTTACTTTCCACAAATTTATCAAAATTTAAATGCACAGGTAAACTGGGACATCGCAATAGACGATCATATAAAGGAACTCTGAGCAAACATTTCTTTTCCCCAGGAAGTATTCCATGAGATGCTGATCTAGTTTTAAAAAGAATACTTTTGTTAAATTACAGAAACATAGTTATCTTTCTGATCAAACAAATCAACTCAGTCACACACAAAATTATTATTTTTCTGTTATCAGAATAAAATTACATGCTAATTTTATGCAACCCAAGTCTGCTTTTTTTATTCATTAAAATTATAGCATGCAATGAAGAATAGCTCAAATTTATAAAGGCAGAAGAATATTGTTACAGAAGTAGAGTACTGAAACAATGTGGAGAGTGCTCCTTTCAGGTTTAATTTCCACCCCTACCTCATCCTCCACCAGAGGAATTGCAATGAAGAATATTTTAATAACAACCATTCTACCAGGGAAAAGACAATATCCCACTGTGGTTTTAATTTGCATTTCCCTGATATAATTTTTCATTAATCTATTGAACATTTGTATGTCTTCTTTTGAAAATATGTATTGAGGTCCTTTGCCCATTTTTCAAATAATTTGTTTTCTTGCTATCAAGGAGATAAACATGACGTGAAAAGGGAAATGATATCCCAGAGGCTGCAGAGGTCTTGAACTTGAGGAAGTGGGTAGGAAGAAGGAACAGACTACCAACTAAACAGCCAGACTCCACCCTTCTCCAGGAAGCTATCAAATTAGATATACATAGTATGCTTTCAAATGCCTCGAGGCTAGGATTCTTCTCAAATAATCCTTTCATTTAGTAACATTGACTGTATGTCTGGTACTGCACTAGCCAGAGATAGGATAAATGTCTACGGAGAAAAAAAAGAAAAATTTTAACCCCATTATTTCATAAACATTTACTGAGTATATACTGTGGGAAAGATCTAGTGCTGTGAACACTGGGAGAATAAAAATAAGAAAAGTCAGTCTTCGGCTCCTTCCTTACTTCCCAGTTCTCTCCACTTCTCCTCACATTCTAGTGCAAGTTCTCATTATCTCTTCTACCTGGAATATAATAACTTACTTCCTTGCTTCTACTCTTGCCTAATCCATCTTCCAGGGGGCATTCAGCTTGTTGTTGTTACAAACATAAGTATGATCATATCAGTCCTCCAAGAGCTTCCCCTGATACCTGGAATGCAAACCAAGTTCTTTGCCAGGGCCCACAACATCCCACTTGAAGAGGACCCAGCAGAGATCTCTGATATCACTACTCTCTCCTTCACTCTCCGCCACGTCACTGAGAGCAAGACTCAAGGTCACTGCACTTTCTAGCCCTCTGGCTCCTTCTCCTTTATGTTTCTGGTCAAATGTCACCTTAGAGAAGACTTCTGAGTGAGATGTACTCTTTGCACCTCAACATTACTTCGACCCTTCTCCACCATGCTCTCTGCCATGGAAGACTAATCTATATAGACCACATTCATAGGATCTCTCACTGTCATCTCATTGAGTGTGTCCAATTAGGAACCTCAGTAAAGAGAAAGAGGAAAATGAAAGCAAGGTATCTTGATATTCCACTGGCAGCCTCATGAAGGGTGGCCTCAAACTGACTATGACCCTTGACCAAAGATCACTACTTTTTTCAAGGAAACCCTTTTTATACAACTCTCCTAGGTTTTACTTAATTACTCTTCTTTTTTGTCCTCTCAAACTTGGGGTAGACTGGCTTGACTATTTCTGGCCCCAGACACTGTATTCTCATTTATGGTTTCCCTATACCTGCATCTTCATAAATTGCTGCTTTATCAGATCCTGCCAGAATTATCCTAAGCTGAGAATGCCATTTACTACTGGGGACCTAAGTGATAAAGTAACTGAGTAAATAAAGAGGGACTCAGGAAACACACACACACATATGAAGGATTCTAGGATGATAACCTTCTTGCCAGGGTAAAAGAGGACACAGATAACCCACCACATATGGTAGTTTCAGAACCTCTCAAGTCATCACAATTGCTAAGAGGGAAGGATATTCAGGTGAAAGGTGAGGCATCAGGAGATGAGGTAAGCTATCACTTCATCACTCAGACAATAATGACTATAAACATGACTATGTCTTTCAGATCGAAAGAAAAGTTGTGGTACCTGTTAAATGTCCAAACCCCCTGAACCTTGTGCACCAAGATAATGAAACTACCAGGGAAGGAATAGAAAACTGAAATGTGAGATGTGAACACCTGAGTAGATATGAAGGCAAAATTTTGAATCTCCAATTTCCTGTTACCTTCCTTTGACAGAAGAAACTGGCTAAGGGACTGTCATATCTCCTCCCTGAGAGACTTGGTCCCTTCACATAAATATCTTTCAATACCTACAGTCACATTGCTTGTACATTGTATTGTACTTGATTTAAGCACTCTGTAATTCCTGGCCTCTCCCATATAGCCACAATCACTAGAGTCTCTCATCTCCCACAAGCCTTCTCCACATAAGTAGCCGTGGTGGGTAGGTGGCTACTGACACTAGCTAGTGCAGCCTTGGCTAGCCTATTCCTGGCATATTCTTAGAGAATAAGCTCAAAAATTACCATCAATTTTAACTTGCAAGGATCTGTGGCCACAACTATATGACCACAGGATCTCCATGGGTACCTGCTTCAGTGTTCTTTGACATACATAGATAGGAAGTATCCAGGTCTTCTGGGCATAAACCTAACGAGCTATAGTAGAGATTCACTTGCCTAACTCTCAGACCTAAGCAAGTTTGTAATTCAAAATCTCTTTCTCGATAGGAGCTCCAAGCCAGGCCCCTCTGAGAAAGAATCCTGCCCTGTGGCCTAGGTTCACATGGAAAATTTTCCCATAAAGCTTTCCAAAGGTATAAGGAAGGAGAAATACTGAGAACTCCTGGAAGTTATTTCATACTTGCTTTCAACTTATTCTGATCCACAGAAACCCTCTGTAGATGCCACTAAAGGCCATCAATCAAATTAGGGAATTATGAAAACAGGCAACAGGAAAAATCTTAGCCTGACACCACCTAACAGTGGATCTAATGAGGCAAGGACCCATCTTCCTTATCCCAGCATGTATTACTGGGAATGACTAAACTTGAGGGTGACAATGGTAGTAAAGGCCAAATGGTTCTCTCTGGAACTCTCAACATCCCATTTTACATCACCATCCACCAAGATAGTAAACAAAAAGAAATACCAGCTCCCTGAAGTTACAATTAATGGCACCACCAGAAACTTGAAAATGTAGGTAGAAATTCCAGAAGTCCATTTTATTTTCTTGTTTGGCCAATGGAAAGCCATATAACTTATAGAAAATTACCAGAAATTATTGCAAATTTCATCAGGTATTGATAACAACTTTAGTTCCAGATGTAGTAGGTATATTTACTGAAGCAATGAATATACCTCCAACACCTGGTTTGTATCTGTTGACCCTATATTCTTTCTTTTCCTTTCCTACAATATGGGGAATCAGTTAAAGTTTACATTTAAACAGCAGGGGCAATGATATCAATTTTACTGTCCTGACCAGCATATCAGTTGTCCTAAAATGTCTTACTGATATAAAGAGCTAGGCTAAAATCCAGTCCATTTAGACTTTTGTCTACACTGTGCCACCAAAACCATTCTTATGATAACCACTTGCTCCTTTTTTTTTAGCTCCCATAAGCAGTCTTTCCTGTTTCTGCAAATCTCCATCTTTCCAGTTGCTCCAGCAAAACTTCTTGAAATCATCTTTGTTTCTTTTTCACATCCCACATAAAATTCATGACAAATACTATTGCCTGTACTCCTACAATCTATCTAGAATCCTACCACTTTTCACCACATAGATTGCTATCACCCCAGACAAGCAATCACTTCCCTCTTGGAGTATTTTAATAGCCTTCTCATGGATTTCTCTGCTTCCACTACATCTATTTTTCACATAGCAACCAGAGTGAGCCCTACAGAATATAAACTATATTGTATTGATTCACTTCTCTCAACTCCCAATGTTTTCTTTTGCATTTAAGAATCCAGTGTCCTTGCCATACCCTGTAAATGTCACTACCCTACTCTCAAGTTCATCAACTTCCTGGAATTCATGAATAATTTCAAACTTACCACATTGTGGCCCACAAGGCACTACCTGGTACCATCCCTGACCACTTCCTTGACTTCAGTTCTTACCACTCTGCACTCCCTTCTTTCTAGCCACATCAGTTTCTATGCTGTCCTTCAAAAATTACAAGCATGTCTCCAACTCAGGGTCTTTGCACTTGCTGTTACCACTTTCTCATATGTTCAAATACTTCACTCTTTCATTCCATTCAGTTCTATGCTTGAATGTCATTACCTCATAAAGATTTCTGACCACTCTGTCTAAAGTAGTAGCCCCCATTACACTGCATTATTTTTCTTCATAACCTTTATTACTTCCTTAATATAATTTGTGATTCCCCAATCCCCCCTGTTTCTCTTTCCATCCCTCCCCCCTCCTTCTCTTATCCCTCTGCCCTTCCCTCCCACTACCCACTGGAATATAAACTCTATGAAAACAGAAAGTTTGTCAGTCTTGTTCACTGTCCTCTGTTTCTTATCCAGAATAGTGTCTGGTACATAGTAGGTGCCCAATAAATGTACACTGAACAAATGAATGGCTAAACTCATTTATCTGTTAAATTGTTAAGTTTCTACTATGTGTTATAATTCAGTAAAAGAAATTGAGCTACAGTCTTTCCAACATTTCACTCTGACCTAAATAACTTCACCTTCTTCAAAAACACAAAAGCTATTGGATTTTTTAAAATATAAAATCACGTGCACTTCTACCAGTCTTCCCTCTGTTTTTAATGATAGACGCACCCTTCTCTGGAAGTTCCATCATATCACGTGGGTTCTACATTCCAGCCCCTTTTGCCTTCCCAAGCGCTTCACTCTTTAAATAGCTCATGTTTTTTCTTTCTGTATTATTGATTGTTCTCTCTCCACTAGTTATATTTACACCAGCACAAAAACATGCTCTGTTATGTCCTGTTAAAAAAATTCTAAAATTCATGCAGAGTTGGTCCTGTTATAATGATAGAAGCCCCTTAAGGTACATCCCTTCCATTTATAACAATAATGAAAAGTTAGTATAAAACTGCATGAGGACTCTGAAGCGCAAACAAAAGCAGACACTCTGAATGGGAGTCAAAACTTGATCAAGATGTCCTTTTGGGATGAGCCTCCTGATCTCTTCCTTTTGTGGCTTTGAACCAGGGATGAGCTATGATTTCAGAGCAGCTGGGTGCAAGTACTTAAGCAGCAAAAATATTCTGAAATTTTACTAGACAGAGGAACTGTAGAAAGAAATCCAGAGGGGCCAGAGTAAAGAGGAAACTGCAGAAGAAAGAGAGTTGAGGTAGGAAAACATAGTCAGGTATTCAATACACATGGAATAAGGATCTATAAGAAGGAAATTGGCTGCTGGTCATTTTCCTTAAGGGAACAAAAGACACTTACTGTCCCAAATAAGCAGATAGGTACATAACATGACTTCCCCTCTGTTAACAAGGGTGGCTCAGAAGCAAACATCTGCTAACAAAGGTGCTGGTTGGGGCAGATCCAAGAATGGCTACAGTCAGGCTCCCTTGCGGAGGCTTCTGGTGGGCTTTGCTTTGTTACACTTCTAACCAGGCCTGGGAAATGGCAATCTCACAGTTAGTTAAGGCCAGGCTCACTCTGGTTCAGTGTCTATACTCAAGGTCTTAGACATTCAATTGTGAGCACGCATCCACTGACGTACCCTGTTGGCAATGCGCCTTCGTTGTATGAGCTGCACGTAGAAAGGGCCTATGAAAAGTGACAAAGAGGGAAGGGTCCTCTTTTTGGATAAAAAGACAGATCCCTTATTACAGAGCAGTCCCTTGGCTGTGAGGCTCCCTCCCTTGCCTGGGGAGAAGTCCTCTCTTTCTCTCTCTCTCTCTCTCCTTTTCTTAAATAAAATTGCTTGCTATACTTGCCTCAATGTTGTGTGGTGTTCATTCTTAGACTCTGTGGAACATGGGAACATGAACACAGCACGGATATCAGCTCTGTATCAGAATCCTCAAGAGGATCTTCTAATTCCATATTTGAACCCATATGCATCCCAGACTAACTCCTGAACCACTAGTGCTCAAGACTAATTTGAATGGTGCAGAAAAGACTGAAGGACTTGGGCTAAGAAAAGAGTTTAATTTGAAACTGAGTCACTTAACTACTTAGGAGATTTGAAAAGCCTAAGCTAATATTGTTACTGTGGTTAAATGTTAAAATTTAGTTCTGAAGCTCTGTAAATTAGGATGGGAAAGAAAAATAATTAGCTACACACTTTTCGCACTATGATTTTAAGAAGAAATAATGAAAGAAAAAAAAGAAGCTGATCAGCTATTAGAGAGAACATATTTAAGATCCTAAATTCCAAAAGCAACATTTGATCTTATAAAGTATATTAGACAATAACATGAACATCTTCAAGTTTTTGTAAAAGCAGAAATCATTCCTATGATTTTAATACTATCAACCTTGACAAAATTTGAATTGCCCTTTCTCCTTCTCCTTCCTTCTCCTTTTTTTTTTTTTGTACCAGGAATTGAATCCAGGGGTATTAAATCCCCGAGCCACACCCTCAGCCCTTCTTTTTTTTTTTTTTTTTTAAGAAAGAGGGACAGTGAGAGAGAGAGAAAGAGTGAAACAACTTTATTTAGTTTTTCACATGGCCTTAGTTGCTCCAACACTCAGTTGTGTACATGGTGCTGGGGTTTAAACCCGGGTCCTCATGCTTGCAAGGCAAGCGCTGAAACCGCTGAGCCACCGCTCCAGCCCCCTCAGCCCTTCTTTTATTTGAGTCTAGGTCTTTAACCTGCTCAAAAGGCCTTCTGCAAGAACTCCTTTTAAGTCAAGATTTGACTTGTGACATGAGAATGCATATAGACACCTTTAACCATTAAGTGAGTCAGCCAAGAGCTTTGATTCAACAAGTTGAAAGGTTCACTGAGAAATGGTAAGAAATCTGAGTTACCAAATTAAGGTTAGTGAAAAAAAATCTCCAACTATAGGAATAAAACAATTTTTAAAGTTACTCCACAACTCGTTTTGAACTGATTATCTCCTACCTACATCTATGTGGTAAATTAATTGAGGATTTATTTTAAAGAAAGACAGAAAGCTGTGCTACTATGCTGCCTTAGATAAACACTACACAGTTTGATTCATTGCCACCAAAAGGCTCATTGTGTGGTTCCTGTTGTGCCTACTGGCAGCATATGCACATTTTAAATTAGGCTATTAATAAAGGCAAATTAATCTCTTTAAGTAGTGAAACTTTATACCCAAAATGATGAAGAGTCAGTAAGCAGAACAACATCCCACAGAAGCAGTGTTTCAAAAACTACTAAATCCTTTCCATACCAATCATCTAAGCTGTGCCAAAATGGTGCTGCATTGCCCTTCAGTAGGATGGTGAAGACTCATAGCATTTTGAAATCAGTAAATGTACGAAAAGCATGACAGCCAACTCCTGTTCTAAAACATTTGTTAACTTAGAGAAGTCTACCTGAAACCTCATAAAGATTATCTAACAAAAAAAAAGGCTCCCATGTACAACCTTCATTATTGGGGAAACAGGTATTACAGAGATCTCCTGATTGATTGCATGGCATTCTCCACTGTGGTTGGCCTCAGCTATACTCTGACACTCACACTTGGGTGTCCTTCCCCAATCTTTTCAGAAATAATAAGTCATGAACCATACCAGAAGAGGAGGAACTCATTTGCAGAGCCTGCAAGTCTTCATAACAATAAAGTGAACACAGAATTTTTGGTTTCCTTATCATCAGGAAAGTTATTCCTTTTCAAAAGGACATAAGTTTAATAAACTATCATCCAGGGATGTCTGAAGAGAAATAAATCCCAGGAATTTCTGAAAACCAATTTTAGAGTACTTTGGTTATAAGAAAGTAATGCAATGGAGAATTACTCAGCCATAAAGAAAAACGAAATTATGGTATTGCCAGTAAATGGATGAGACTGGAGAACATCATGGTAAGTGAAATAACCCAGACTCAGAAAATCAAAGCTCGAAAGTTTTTTCTCATATGTGGAGGTAGAGCACAGGGAAAAGGGGAAAGGGGGAATTGGATTACACAAGAACAGGGGAATATCTAAGGAAAGCAATTAAGGTGGAGGTAGGGAGGACAGGAAAGAGGAGGAAATGTGGAATGAACATGATAAAATTATGTACATGTATAAATATACCACAGTGAATTCTACCTTCCTGTATATCTATAAATCAACAATAAAATAAATAAATAAATAGAAGGAAGACCAGTACAGTTGAGGAAGGGGAATAATAGGTAGGAAAAATGAAGGCTCTGGGAACTGAAATGGAAAAAATTAAATTTATAACATGAATGATAATGTGAAAATGAACCCAACTATTATGCAAAACTATAATTCACTAATAAAATCATTTTTAAAAATTCTGAAGTGTGGCAAAAAAAAAGAAAGAAGAAGGTGGTACCTTGAACACTTTAACATGAACATCTGGAGTTTTACTTGTTATGATTTCAGACCCCTCCATATTTTTTAACATACTAGCTATTATCACCTCCAAGTAAAGAGGATAATTCATTAGTTTTGTATGTTGATCTCTAAAAAGGAGCTCAAAACATACAAAAAAACCAGTTTATATATTTGTTTATTACACAATTCAATAAAAAAATTAAATTTGAAAACAGTTAAATACCAAAAATCTGTTTTGATTTTTTTTAAAGAAAGAGAGGGACAGTGAGAGAGAGAGAGAGAGAAATCCATTTAATTGTTTTTTCACATGACTTTCGTTGCTCCAACACTTCATTAAGTACATGGTGCTGGGGTTTGAACCCATGTCCCCGCACATGCCAGACAACCACCATAACCACTGAGCAACAATACTGCTCCAGCCCCCTGTTTTGATTTTTTTAATCAGTAGAAGTTTTGGTAGCAGGGATTGGTTTTTCATACCCAACTATCTAACAAATAAGTTGTTAGAATTATCTGTTCTTTCTACTGAGAGAGTCCATTCAGTCATCAAATTGATTTATTTTATTGTGTGTCTTTAAACCATATCCCCACTTTATTGTTTGAGTCACTCATGTATTTATGCTAAGAAATATCCATGTGTTTTTTTTAATTGAAGTTAGTTCATCATATTTTCACTGGTAAATAAGATAGTAAAACTTTGTTGGGTAAAATTATAAAATTGCAATCAAAACTACAATACATTTCTTAAATTATTAAAGAATATTGCTTGAACAGGACCTGTCGATTATTTTTGGAGGTTTGGACAATTCTTCAACCACACTCGTAAGTTTACGAGGTTTCAATCCTTTCTTCCATTTCATTTTCCTTGCCTTGGGATAAACAATGTAAGAAATGCCAGCTTTTCTTGATGCTTCAATGAGAGAGAAAGAGATATCCTCCAAATTGCTCCTGGTCTGCATGGTTTCTAGGATTTCATCTATACTTGCTTTCTTGGAGGGGTACTCCTCTATTTTATTTTGCTTAGTGAGCTGGCACTCCAACGCCTTTCTTTTCTGTAACATCACCACTTTCATATTACTTTGCATGTCATCCTTGATTTCTAATGGTTCAATGATAGACTTCTTTCTCAATTCAACTGCCGATTTTCCTCTCTTAATAAGGAAAAAAAGAGGGGAAAAATATAAAAATCAAATTAGTTGCTCTACACTTAAAATTAATTCAGCTACAGCTACTATTAATGTAGTTTGAGCACTTTATTGAAAATGTTTTAAGTCACATATTAACGAATAAGATAGGCTAGATATATAGTAAAACAGGTCAACAGTTAAAGAAATAGGCTGCTGAAAGGTTTCCCTAATTGTAAAGGCAACACCATTCATCTGTAGAAACATTCGAAAAAGACAAGCCAACTCCTCTGTCTGCGGCAGTGGGCAAAGGGTGACCAGACAGATCTGAATGAAGGCCACAGACCCAAACTGATTAACATAGATTTTGCCCAATAACACTGGTATATTTCCTGTACCGGACTAGCATAGACATTGATCAATGCCCCTGCTAGGAAGCTATGTAAGACCCTGGACTGTACATTCCAGTGCAAATCCTAATCAGGCCCTTCCCATGGGAGCTCGGTCCCTTTTCTTCTCACTTAAGTAAATCCTACTCTTTTATACTCACTGAAATCTGTGGATTTCATTCTTCAAATTCATGAAACAAGAACCTGGAAAGAGGGCAGCTGGGATCTGCTACAACACTACAACAGCAGTAACTGAAGATCCAGTTTGAATCATACACTAATCATTGAGATTCTAATATTCATTACTCATAAAAGAAAAAGAATTTCCAATCCTTTGGTATATCACTTCCTGTCTATTGAGACACTGCCAATAAATCTACAGCATTTCCTTTTGCTAATAAATAATTCATTATAGAAGTATCTTTCTTTACAGTTAATTTAGACCCAAATTCCAAACATAACAATTTCATACCAGCTACTTACTTAAGAGGTACTGAAGTGCGATAGAGATATGGACCCTCCATACTTATTATATTCCCTCATCTCAGGAAACTATATGCAACTCAAATTAGAATAGGAGCTAAAATATAGAATATATATGCATGCTTTTGAAAACAACTGGAAGGCAATTATTATTGCTAGAAATATAAACATTTCTTTTGGATAGTAAAAACTGAAATTACAATACCTTTAATTGTGTATCTTGTATACTGACATGTTTTTGGATATTTTCAAACGATGCAGATTTTCTTAGTAAGAAAATCTGAAAAATAATTGAATGAGAAATATATATTAACCATAAGCACTATTTGGTAAACCAAAGTGACATATGATGCTTGGTTAATAATACTTGTTAGGTAAATTAATGAAATGTAGAAATATTTTGAAGTCACTGACTTCTTGGAGATAAACAGGACTTTAGGTCCATTAATCAATTTAGCAAAGTATATAATGATGAAAATTATCACATTTTAAAAACTTCAACTTGAGTTATTAAACATTAAGTACTTACTTCGTGTAAGATGCTGTGGTGTAAAATTTCCCAGCTGGTGTAAGTGGCGTACATGTGTGCATAAGCCATGTGACTGCACTAGTGGGACCCGTTACAGCTACTGTCCCCTAGACGGACACCTCTAATTATAAGCAACCTCAATCCATTACTTCAGGGGACCACATAAATATTACCACTTATTTACAATGGCACCAAGACTGGTGCTACTGTATTAAAAGAGCTAAAAAGCTCTACCATACTGGAGTGGAAAGTACAAATAACATATTATATTCCATGCCCTCGGGTAGGAAAATGATGCAAATAGCAACAGAGATATCTGTAATCCAAAGTGCCTGTAGCAATGAAGGTAAAAATGGCACCAATCAGGTAAAAAAGAATGCAGGTGAGAGAGAAGCCAGTTCTGAATAGGCTGTAATCTGGAGAGACCAGCTTAAACAGGAAGCAGGAAGCATCAGAACTACTGTGTGAAGACAGCAGCACTTCCATAGACTGAGAAGGGGTGCAGAGCATCCCAGGACAAGGCAACAGTCTAAGAAAGCACAGAGAAATGTCAAGTGCCAGCAATATTAGTTCATGAAGACGCTGGTGTGATCAGAGCACAGCACACATGGAGGTCACACAGAAGTAGGAGTAAAATCAGAAGTAATAAAATGTACAGATGAGGCTGGGTTAGGCAGTTCCGTTAAACACTCTGAACTTCATTTAATTTGGAAGGTGGAGTTATTGCGTCGGCTGAGTTCATGAGTGACATAATTGTACCCATTTTAAGACTATAGACTCAAAATAGTAGCTACTAAAAATGGGACTATATGACAGATAGATGCATACTATGCTACCATCACAATGTAAAAAGTGCAAATGGCTTTCCAACCTAGAGGGTGTAATTTATTGATTCAATTATCTCTTCAGCAACAGTCATTGCTCTAGGTGTTGCACACAGAACAGTGAACATGAATGATACAATCTCAGGATGGTGAGGGGAACAGTGATCAAACACACAGAGGGACAAATGATTGTTCACTGCTATGAAGAAGGCAGCAAAACAGTGACCCACAGGAGAAATATTACTACCCCCCTACTGAGAAGAGTACTCCCTTACTGTGACGGGGACAACGGAGGAAGCTTAGAGGCATCTTTGACCTAGTTGGTTGATTAGAAAAGTGGTTTGATTTGTGCCAGGGAACAGTCTACTACATGACACTCGGCACCCCAAGATAGCATCAAGGTGAGTAGAGGGCTGAAGAAACTATTTCCCATTTGTCGTACATAAAGTAAGGGCATCACTAAGCTCATTATATAAATTTCACACCTCTCCATTGCTCTCAGCACTATTTCCTTTCTTTCCATATTTGTTACTTGATAAGCTTACTTAGATACACTGTAAAGATGCTGGAATCTTGAGTAGGCATCTAATAACCATTTAGAGCCATCAGTTTCATGGCCATAAATAGCTTCTCTATTCAGTCAAACGTTTTATAAACATTTTCCTTTATTCATTCAAGTCCTATGCAAGAATGAGCAGGAAAACTGAAAATTTAAGAAAAACTCAGCAGATATCATGCTATTAATTAATGAATAATACCTTTGGAGTTTCATAAAGACAGTATATTTGAGGAAGAGGAGATATGTTCTTTACAAAGATACCATTGACTAGTATAAACCATTTCTCAGGATGAGGAAGTACCAAGAAACCCCTTCTGGAATTTCTAGAAATAATTTCTGAGCTTGTAGGAAAATATAGTAACCAATCTATAGTTCAGGACAAAAATCATACATACCTTAAAACTTGCTCTGCTATCATGATCTAAAATGACACTTTCTTTGCTTTCAGACGAAAATTTCTCAGTTAAAATTCTGCTTGTTTGAACACTCTGTGATAAAAAAAAAAGATGTTTTAAATTATATTGTGAAATTTTTAATGCCTTTGGTCTCTGTGGCTTCGCAGTACATTATTACCTAAATTTTAAAAACTGTGGAAGAGATAGATTCTGGAAAACACTTTCTAACGATGCATTAATGCCCAGATATATCTTCATATATGGCCAAAACCCAGAGTTTAGCATGAGCCCTTAGCCAAATGGGTACTTCTGTATTATTTCTGGTATTCTTTGAGTAATCAATGATCATATGTAATCATAGATTAGTACTGATTTTATTTAACATATCAACATGAAGATTATGAATAAGATATATTATCTGGATTTATGGTCAATAAGTGACTATTCATTTTCAAACACAAGTGAGCATTCAATTTACATTCTAAATGTAAATTGGAATGAAATTTTCCTTTGAAATTTTTTACTTTGAATTCTAACTGATGATTAAATTATATATATATATATATACATAAACATATATTCTATGTAGAGAGTCAGAGTAAACGACTACAATAATTATTAAATGTGCTACTTCTCTATCTTATAATGTTTTAGATATGCAGAAAAAAACTAAAAAATATAAATTTGACAGCCTGGTGCATTCATGATTAGTTAGATCATGCTGCTGCATTACTTATTTGCTGAAAGTCTTAGGTCCCAGAAACTAACATTTCAAATATAAAAAAAGAGATTTTTATTGAATAAAAACATCAGTTATTAAAAAGCATCATGTAATTATCACTGACAATGGAGAAGGCCATGGGTAATTTAGGAATCACCAGCATTGAATTTTTCTTCATTCTTTTACGTTGTATTTTAGCAGTAGCAATTGTACAATGTAAGATTAAAAGAATTACTAACCATAACAGAAAGATACTTGGATGTTTTCATTATCATTCTTCAATGACAAACTACATGCTTTATAAGAGATTTGGGAACTTTTTTATCCTGTGCTTATGTAAGATATTAGAATATAATGAAATAGTGCTATTACACATTTAAAAGGATACTTTTTAACAAAACAAGAACAAAATTCTTAGCACCATATTTTATGATATCAAAATAGCAAATCTTATTAATAATTAACGATTATTTTAAAAATAAAATATAGTTTACATGTTGGAATCCTGGAATTTGCCAAAATATTGCCTAAGAGCACAATTAAAGTATCATTTATATGACATCCAATGCAAAAGTTTATCATCAGATAAATACATACCCATCACCTCTATGTACAAGCCACTATTCTAGAGGCTGGAGGTGCAGCAACGAAAAACAAAGCTTCCGCTTTCATCCTAGTACGAGGAGAGATTCAATAAACATGCACAGTCTATTCTTATTATTTGTGGGAATTATCTTCTGATAAGTCACTACAAGCATCGAATTTAGTGAGAAATGCTTGTAGAGAAGTGAGAGTGTGGTTTTCTTCATTGATCAATACATAACCTTATGAGTTTTCTATTTAAGTAGCCTTATTTAAGACATATTGACGACTCATTACCGATGAACTCATGACTAACAGCACCATAGCTTATGCCTGAATGAAGCTGATCCAAAACACATATCTCCTTTAAAGAAGACTGCACATTGCAGCCTTCTTTAACTTAGAAACATTAGCCAGCTCTTACATACAATACCTGGAACCACTTTAAACACAATTGGCACTTCACGGACTTGTTTAAACTGAAGACTTGTGTCTTCTTACATTTTATTTGTTCATTCATCAGATAAATACATGCCAATCATCTCTATGTGCAAGCTGCTATTCTGGAGGCTAGAGGTGCATCAATGAAAAACAAAGTTGCTTCTCTCATGGAAGTTATATAAAATGTGAAAAGAGGGACTGGAGTGGTAGCTTAGCTGTTACAGCACTTGCCTGGCATGTGTGAGGACGTGGGTTTGAACCCCAGCACCATGTACACAACAAAGTGTTGGAACAACGGAAGCCACATGAAACACTAAATAAAAATTGCTTCTCTCTTTCTCTCTCTCTCTCTCTCTCTCACTGCTCCTCTCTTTCTTTAAGATAAAACATGAAAAAATACAAGTCTTCAGTTTAAGCAAGTCCTTAAGCGCCAAGTGGGATGAATGAGAAGTGCCGTGTCTAACTACTTATTACCTGTTGAGAAGTGCCGTGTCTAACTACTTATTACCTGTACTGGATAATGATAAAAGTAGAATAGAATAATAGATTTTATTAGTGACAAAAAATCATTTTAAAAAAGAATTTTATACCTAGTTCACTTGGAATGCAAGAGGCAGGAAAAAATAAATAATACAAATTCCACGAACACAAAGATTCCCAAAATGCCACCTATAGACCTTCTCCGAAAGAATTAGTAAAAATATAAGAAGCAAAAAAAAAAAAAAAAAAAAAAAAAAAAAAAAAAAAAAAAAAAAAAAAAAAAAAAAAAAAAAAAAAAAAAAAAAAAAAAAAAAAAAAAAAAAAAAAAAAAAAAAAAAAAAAAAAAAAAAAAAAAAAAAAAAAAAAAAAAAAAAAAAAATGACAAAAGAAAGGGAATAATAAAAGGTAGAGGAAATATTGGTAAGAAAATAAATCTGTAAAACTTCTAGCTAAATCAGAGTTTTTATGATGCATTAAGTAAAAATTAAAATATCAAAAATTGAAATATTTGCATAATGAATGACAGTGGATACATAAAATGCATTTAGCACTGGTTAACTTCAGAGTGAAGAAAACTGAAGGACAGTGCTCGAGTTGGGAAATGCTCTATGTCATATACATCTTTATTTTTGAATTTCTACTAGAAGCATTCAGATACTACTTGTCCAATTTCTTAAGTACTTAATAATCCTTGCCATTAAAAATGGCACTGTTATGTTGCTAAAGAAAATAGTGATAGGTCTTGTAAGGTTGTTCAAAAATAAAAAATTTAAAAAAAAGAATATATGCATATCATATTGTTACTTTATATGCATTTTTGTTTGTACAATAACTAAATTTCTTAATAAAAATATATCAAAGAAAATAGTGATAGGTTAACAAAACATAAAACAAAATATTTTAGATAAACTACAAAATAAAATAATACTTGTAAAGACAAAGTAATCATATGCTACTTATATAACACATCAAAAAAGCAACAAAGGTAATAAAAGGAAAATATTCCTGAACAGAAACAGAAAAGAACACAGGGATTACAAATTATAGTAGAATTCAAACATTAAATAGGCCAAAGTGAGTCATTTAAAATTAATAGGAGACAAAATCTATAATTTCACAATTTTAAAATTCATAGTAAAGATAAAGCAGTTTCTTATCATATTAAGGTAAACACATGGAGAAATGAATAAGCCACAACTTCATTCAAAACCCTCAAATAGTCCAAGTCTGCATTGGATGAAATGGAAGAAAGAAGCTACTTAAAAATGGACTCATAATACAACAGTCAAAGTTATTATTAATTGAGCACTTGTATTTATCAGGCAATACCCTGTATAGTGTTTCATTAAATTCTCAAAACATCTACTTTACATAAAAAAGACTTCAAGAAATTAATAGTCAAGTTTACCTATGAAGTAAGAGGAATTCAGATCTAACACTAATTCCAAACCCTGTGCTCTGCTTAGTCCTGCACAAGGTAAAAATGATAACTATATAAAATACCAGTTAATTGACAGGTAATGGAATATCTCATAAGCCCCAAAGCAATAAATACCAAGAAACAGGTTTTCTAAAGAGTATATTTTCTTATGTTAATAAGAATTAAACATAAAATTTCAGCAAAATACTTCCAAATTTAAAAGATTTTTAAAACTTTCTTACCTAATTGGTATACAAAAAGAAAAACTGAGTTCTTCCAAATTTTCAAGATTATTCCTATTCTATATGAATTCCAGAATATTTTAAAAGATGAAAGCAAGAATAACTCCGGTAGCAAAAGTCAACAAAGGGAAAAGAAACACATGTAAGGGTCCAGATTCACTCTGCCCACCAGGTGACCCTGGCACACAACCCAAGCCCCACAGGACAAAGTTGTTAAGATAGTCAGTCAAGCAGTTATGGTCGCTACTGATGCTTGTACTGTTTCTCAACTGACCTTTAAACATTTTAATAATTTTTTAGAAAGTCCAGGTATATTCCAGTTGGCAGCAGCCCACCTTTGTCTAGTTTAGCATATAAACCCCTTATTCCTGCTTTGACGTACAGTGACTTGCTTGTCTTGATGCCACTTAAGATATGTTTCTGTCCATGAGTTCCCGATAAACTGCACTTTTCATAGTCCTGGTTCATGCATCTTTAAGATTACTTTTTAGTTTTGACCTGAGAAAACTAAGGTGTCCCCACTGACACCTTCCCAGGCAGACACGCATCTGTGGGCTCCTTCCCCCGAGTGTGTAAATTTGGTCCCCTGACATCTCTTCTCAGGTTGGAGGACTGATATGGAAGTATGGAAGTTTTTATGTAATTAGTTTTTCATTTGGTTTTCCAGTAAAACTGTACAGAATTAACTGTAAGCTATATAACAACAATACTATTATCATTATCAACAAAATTAATAACTATTCTTAATTATTATCTAATATCTGATAATACATTATGCTCAATTTTCTTCAATTATCAAAATAGAAGTAAATGAAAATACCTGAAGATCCTCTAAACAACCCATATGGCTTCATATCTTGATCCTGAGTCAAATACAATATTTTTTCAAATAGAAAACAGAGTAATCATCTTGACTGGCTAAAGTAACATGGATAAGTATAATATTTGAAAGAAATCTTTAAATTATTATATCTTATAATAATGTATATAAAATTTTAATTTTACAGATATGCAGATATTTATATACATGCATGTATAATGTATACAAATAACAACTATTTACAGATGTATAAAGAGTTTCTATATTGCTATATCCAATCTTTCCTGACTGTGGCAATAGTTGTCTGGCAAGCTACACACCAACTCTCCAGTAAAGTTTAATGTCATAAGCAATCATACAACTGAAATATTGAATAGCAAAGCATAAGACAGAAAAGTCATTCAGTATGTTACCTCATATTTTGGATATAGGATTTTCCTCATGACAGATTCTGGAACAGAGAATTTGGGTGGAGCTGGATTCCAAAACATCTTTGTAATCCCTGGATATGCAGATATCTTAGAAGATAACAGCAAAAGCTATTAGAAATAGTTAACCAATGTCCTCTGAGATTAAAAAACCCAAACTCCTGTCAAAATTGTTTCCAGTTGCTGAGAAAATACCTGACTGGATGCAAAGCCTCTGAAAGTGAGGGGAACATAACTGTTCACACCCACCAGACCAGCAAAACCGCAGAGGCAGCAATAAAATTGATGCTAAGGATGTGGGGAATGAGCAGGACCACACTTCAGGCAAATCGGCCTTCAGAAGTAAAGCAGAATGAGTACGTGCCACACGCTCCAGCAATTTCACTTCCAGCTATATATTCTAGGCAAATTCTTGCACACACACTTGGAGAGATGCGTACAGAATATTCACAGAGCATATGAAGTAGCAAAAATAAAATCCAATGTTCATGCCCATTATAGAGAAACAGATGAGTAAAACTTGGCATATTCTCATAAACGTTAAAATTATGATCCATAGATGGATCTTAGATGCATAATATTGAGAATAAAAGAAGTTTCATAAAGATGCTTGCAAACATTATTTATATAAAATGTAATGAGAATAATATAACTATTATTTATAGTTTGGGATCACAACTACATCTAATAAAATATTAACTGATGGACAGGAAAGACCATCTTTAGAACAATTCTTTTAGGTAAGGAAGAAGAGAAATGTAGACTTAATTGATAATCTTTTATTTTAAAAATTATAAAGCAAGTATGATAAAATATTAACATTTATGAATTCTTGATGACATGTTCACCTGTTGTTTAACAATTTGGTTTCTGTATTTCTTTGTATCTTTAAAATTATCCCAATAAAAATTCATTAGGCCTAGGGAATATTTTTTAGGGAAGTGAAACTATTCGATATGATCTTGGAACCATGGTTACATGACATCATGTGTTTGACAAAAACCACTGAACTTCATAGCACACAAAGCAAATTTTAACTTAATGCAAATTTTAAAAAATCATTTAGGAGGTCAGAAGGAATCCTAGAGTGGAATACAAAATGTAACTGAACAGTTTATCTGTATTTCAAATGTACCTGGAAGAATAAAGTATCCACAGAATATGATTAACAATTCTGACACTTCCATATACTGGAATCCAAAAAATTAAGTAAATCACGAGGTGCAGTGGTACACACCTTCATCCTGGTGACTCAGGAGATTAAGGCAAGGAGGATCACAAGTTTAAGACCAACCTGGGCAACTTAGCAAGACTCCTTTTCAATATAAAATTTTAAAAGGGCTATGGATGGTTACGGCACTTGCCCGGCATGCACAAGTACATGAGTTCAAACCCCAGCACCCATGTACACAGCCAAGTGTCAGAGCAACAAAAGCCATGTGAAAAACTAAATAAAAATTGATTCTCCAGGGCTGGAGTGGTGGCTCAGCAGTTATGGCGCCTGCCTTGCATGTGTAAGTACTCGAGTTCAAACCCCAGCACCACATACACAGCGAAGTCTCAGAACAGCAAAGGCCATGTGAAAAACTAAATAAAGTTGTTTAAAAAATTGATTCTCTCTCTGTCTGTCTGTCTGTCTCTCTCTGTCCCTCTCTCTTTAAAAAAAACAAAGAGGGGACTGAGGATGTAGCTCAGAGATAAAGCACCCCTGGGTTCAATCGCCAGTGCTACTAAAAAATTAAATTAAGTAAATCAATGGAGGATGTCAGGAGCCCATTTGTCACTGTTTGAGTAAGAGTTTCATGATAAGCAAGAGAGGAAGACAGAATGATCCACGTGGTAGTGGATTAGAGTTGGAGACATCAGTATGAACTCATGTTAATTAAATATAGACACAGATGTTTACATACAGAAATACTTAGAGATATGAGTTTACCAGTTAGTATGCACAATATGTTTCCTTGCTTCATCAGCCAACACAGTCTAAAAATAACAATGTCCCAGAAGCAGCAAACACACCTACTGCCCCCAATCTTGATTTCTAATTACATTCTTCAATAAACAAAACCAGGGCTTCTTATAGAAACAGCTGATTCTTAGACTGAGACAGGAAATACACAAATTGAACTTGGAACTTATTATGCGGTCAAAAATTTTATAAGTCCTTAAAAATAAACAAAAAAAAAAAACTTCACAATGATAAGGTACATCCAAAAGGACACAGAAACCAACTGAAGGTGTTCTCAATGGTCAAAGTTCAAGCATTTTTAGCAATAATATTAATAATAAATAGTATTGTAATATGACTCAAAGCATAATGTAAATATTCATAAGTCATACAGATATAAATAAATGAATGAATAAATACATGGAAAGAAAAGACAAACTTCCTGGGTTTAAGAACCCTGATTGAGGGGCTGGAGCAGTGGCTCAGCGGTTTCAGCACTTGCCTGGCAAGCACAAGGACCCGGGTTCAAACCCCAGCACCACGTACACAACTGAGTGTTGGAGCAACTAAGGCCATGTGAAAAAACTAAATAAAGTTGTTTCTCTCTTTCTCTGTCTCTCACTGTCCCTCTCTTTAAAAAAAAAAAAAAAAAAAAAAAGAACCCTGATTGATTTTTGTAGCTACCCTACCCTCAGGCAAGTGGAGCATAATTCCCCACTCCTTCAGTATGACTGTGCATAGTTACTTCCTTTAAAACCTCCCATATAGAAAGGCAGGAAAAAGAGACACGTTACAAGGAAGACACCTACATACCACCTCACCAGGTGCTCAAGGTAACATCAACACTGATAAATCATCTAATAATATGGACGCTAGGTAGGATGTGGTGAAAACATGCTTTACCTTATTGGTCTTCCTCCTAAAATTTACACTACCCAACCAAATCAAAAACAAAATCAGGCAAATGTCAACTGGGAAACATTCTTCAAAATACTTCATACCCCTCAAAATTGTCAAAGTCATCAAAAACAAGGAAGATCTGAGAAACTGTCACAGACAAAAGGAGCCTAACAGACATGAGCATGAAGGGTAATATAATATCTAGGATCTTGGAATGGAAAAATGTCATTATGTAATAAATAAGGAAGTCTGAATGATGTGAACATTGCATCAAAGCTGCTTAATTAATTTTAATAATGTTTCAATGCTTTGTTTATTAATTTTAACAAAGGTGCTACACGTCTGTAGATATTGTATAAATCTCCAGTGAGGACAGAAAGTTAGTCTCTCAACAGCTGTGAAATCAAGGTGTGGGGAGGGCCATGCACCCTCTGAAGTCCAGAGTGGAATTCTGCCTTCTATCCCCCAGCTTATAGAGGTCAGTAATCCCTGGCCATCCTTGGCTCACAATTGCATCATTCCATCTCCACTTCCCTGGTCACCTGGCCCTCTTCCCTGTCTTCATGTTCACATGCTATTCTCCTTTCGTAAGGATGCCAGTCCTATTAGGATCTTATCACAGGATTCTTAAATACGTATGCAACATCCCTATTTTCAAATAGTGTCATGTTGCATGTAACTTTTGGGGAACCATTAATTAACTCATTATTATAATGTTAATAATAGGAAAAACAGGGCATGGGATAGTATGAGGATTCTCCATACTATCTTTGCAAATTTTCTATTTTACTCTAAAACTAGTTTTTAAATTGAAGATTTTCATTTGTAAAATAATAAAAGAATAATTTGAAGAAAAAGGAGTTGCAAGCAGAAAAAGAAATTAATCAGGCCTTCATGAAGAGAGCTTGAAAAAAGTGGCATTTTAAAATAATAACAGTTTGAGAGCATGGTAGTTATATTTTTAATGTTTTTATGGTCTTTTAACAGTATTGAACTGGATGATGCTTTCCCCCAAAATGATTTCTTCTGGGGGAGAAAAAAAAGCTCAAATGATTGTAAAGCATCCATTTTCACGCACTGCTCTATGAACCCTTAAGGCAGCAACATCTCCTGGAGTGTAAGTATTACACAGAATTTGAAGACACAAGCCCAGTAAAAAAATTCACAATTATGATGTGATAATCAATTTTAAGTACTTCTACTTCTAATCAGAAATATGCTGCACAGTGTGGAGAATCCTCAAAAAATTAGGGATGAATCCACCATACGATCCAGCTATTCTTCTCCTGGGTATTTTTCCAGGGGATTTAGAATCAACACATTACAGCAACACAGCAATATCTATGTTCATAGCAGCTCAATTTACAATAGCTAAATTATGGCAACAACCCAAATGTCCCTCACTGGATAAATGGGTCTAAAAGCTGTGGTACATATATACCATGGAGTTTTACTCAGCAATTAGAAACAATGATATTGCAGCCTTTGAAGGCAAATGGATGGCTATGGAAGAAATCATGCTGAGTGAAGTCAGCACAACACAGAGAACCAAGGGTTGAATGTTTTCACTCATCTGTGGAGGCTGGAGCTAGACCCTGGCCACTGTGAAAGGTGGTCAACTCTCATGTATTAAACCCAGAAAGGGTGTGGTGACACACAACCTAAGGCATTCGTAGAGATGTATTGGGAAGGGGATGGGGAGAGGGTCGGGGTGGGGGAGAGATAAGGGTGGGAAGTTAGGGAGGCTGTAGGGGCTAAATCTAATTTTCAGATTAGATATATATATATATATATATATCATAATGTTTTTGATTGTTCAACAAATACTTAATAAAAAAAAAAGAAATATGCTGCAACCATCCCACACACTTGGTCATATGTTCCCATCTACCAGCAGAATATTTAGAGAAAAGCAGATTTTTCAATTGCCAGGAAAATTTGTCCAACAAAGGAATTCAAAATTAAATGTCCTGCCACACTTGTCCTCTGTTCCACTAGGTATAGTGCATCATCATATGATACACAGACACAGAGCCAAGAAGTCCTTGCCAAAAGATGAGTAAACTCATCTAAAACCAGCTGACCAGAGATCACATAGAAATTAGAAGGAGTTCAAGTATTCAAATGTATGCCACATACAGTATAGTAATTCCTACTGCATATTATGTAGACTTCCAGCAGCTTTAGCATCCAGAATAAAGTTATTGCCCTAAGTATGAGACACAAGCTTCTGGTGGGAAGTGAGGTAGGGGGAGCACATTATTTTTAAGGAAAAGTACAATGCTTCTTCAGGAAACACTTTATCAGGTTAAAATGGAAAAGAAACACTAATCGGGGGCTGGAGCAGTAGCTCAGTGGTTATGGCACTTGCCCGCAATGCATGGGGATGCAGGTTCAAACCCCAGCACCATGTACACAACAAAATGTTGGAGCAACAAAAGTCAAATGAAAAACTAAATAAAATTGATTCTCTCTTTCTCTCTCTCACTGTCCTTCTCTTTTTAAACAAACAAAAAGAAAGAAAGAAACACTAATCATGGTAAATTAGTTTACAATACTTAAAATATTCTAATGTGAGTTGTAAGAGAACAATCAGAAGCAACAGGTTTGGCAGCCACTAGAACTTGGCAGGAAGGTAGAGAATGCATAGTAAACTGAATTACTAAAGCATCCTAGTTTAGTTTAGTGTTTAACAGCACCTGTACTGCCCCTGAGGTTATGTTACATATATTACAACCCAATACAATAACTCATGTTCACACTGATGACCTAAGGTCAGAATATTCTATTCAGGGAAGCTGGGAGACATGCAAATTAACTTCAGAGATACCTTAAGACTCATATAAATGAAATGCAAGGCAGAACACCAGTTTTCAAAATGTAATCTGAGACTCTGGAAAAGGTTACCTTCCTTTTTCACTGTGTTGACATTTGCACTGATGGTGAAAAATATACATATATATGATAAAATTGACAGTGCCTTAGTATGAATCAAGGCAACAGCACCTTAAAATGCCCTCCAGGAAGCAGTAAAAAAATCACTGATTTTATTAAATCTCAGCCTTTAAGTGTACATTCTTAATGATCACTGTGATTAAATGAGAAATACACACAAAACGTATCTGTGGCCATAAGTGAAGTATGGTAACAGCTTTGAGGAAAAGCGGTGTGCTCTTGTTTGAGCTGTAAACTGAAGTAGACACTGGTTTTCTGGAAGAGGAAAAACATCAAACTCTGGTTATTGAGAATATGGCATGTGGCAAGTACTTTTTTGAAAAGGAATTTGATACAAACCTGTCACTTCAAATATTTAAGGGCACTTCTACCAGTAAATATTGGGCCTTTGAACAAAATTGGAATTTCAGAAAATCAGTGGCCCTCATTATGAGCTTACCAGTTCCCCATTGCTAAAGACTTTTTTGACAATATCAAAAATAATGTATTTTGGTATTGTATATGAGTGGAAAATATCAATATTTGAAGAGCTATAGAACTTCAACAATGTTTTCTAGATGACCAATACATGGTGTTACAAAATCATGAATGAGATCCATTCAACATACAAGATAAGTCAATAAATTTTAATAAAATATGAAAAAGTCATTGATATGGTTTCAGATTTCAAGTACAACAGACTTATTTTCAGTTTGATTTACCATGCAATACATTATATTTTAGATTGAGCTTAATTTTCTTGCTTGTCCACTGACCAAAATTTTTGTATTAAGCTTTTTATTTTATAGATGTGCATGAAGTTTTTTTAAAAAATAACACAGAAAGATCCCACCTACCCTTAACCCAATTTATCCCAAGGCAATATCTTATAAATACACTATCTTATAATACACTATCATCAACCAAATGCTGACATTGATACAGTCTAGGTTCAGAACAGATCCCTCTTGTAGTCCTTTAGTCCCACTCATCCTTGCCTTCCACCCTGAAACCCTAGAACTCACACAATTTGGTCATTGCAAGAATATGACATAATGAAATTGTAAAGCCTGTAATAGTCTAGAAATGACTTTTTAGTATAATTCTCTAAAGACTCATTGTAGGGCTCTATGCAAGAGAAAAATCACCATATTGGACGCCATAATACTTCTCTCTCCTCCCCCTTCACATTTCGCGCGCTCTGAGCAAGGTGAGCTACGCGCCTGCGCTGGAGCGCCGCTTTCTTTCTCCTCCCATCTTCCCGGTCAATGATAGATGACGCCACCAGCAGGATAGTCCCTCATTGGCTGAAATAAGCTAGCTTACCAATTCACTATTGGTTCCTTAGTAGCCTGTTCTCGATATATCTACTGATGTGCGGGAAGAATAAAGTAGGATAGTTTTAAGCCGCCATCCATGTGTGTCTGAGTTTTCTTTCCCGGCCGCCGTCCGTCCTGCTTGGCCCCTTCCGAGCCGAATGTCCAGCTAAATCGGGTCGTTCCGCCTACTGTCTGCTCCAGAACGCTTCAGGGAGCAACACTCATCATTCTCATTACATGTATTAATAATTCATTTGTTTTTACAGCTGAGAAGCAGTCCGTGGTTTGGATGTACTACACTTTGCTTAACCCTGGATATCCAGGGTTCTTCCAGTTTGGTTTTTAAAATAAGACTGCTACAAACATTTGTGTACAAGTTGTGAGGCAATCACAACATTTCATTTCTCTGTGATAGATGTGTAGGCATGCAATTGTTGGGTTGTGTGGTGGTTGTCTAGCTATCACTTTTCTTTTTAACTTCCAGGTTATTTTTCATACAGCTGCATCGTTGTATATTCCCACCAACATCACATGAGGGAATCATTTTCTCCACATCCTTACTTGCGCTTACCACCGTTATTTTATTTTAGCCACTCTGTAGTAACATCTCCTTGTTCTTCCAACCTGCATCTTCCTGACAGCTGATGATGTTCACCCTTTTCCTATGTATATTTTCCATACTTATCCTGTTTGGTGAAATGTCCATAAGGGTTTTTTGCTTGTTTTCCAATTGGACTGTTTCATTCCTTTATTGCTGGGTTTCACTCATTATGTATTCTAGACACTAGGCCTTTGCTAGATGTGTATTTTGTAAATATTTTCTCCTAATTTGTAGTTTGTACTTAATCCTCTTAACAGGTTCCTTTGTAGAGCAAAAGTTTTTAATTCTGATAAAGTCTAATTTGTCAATTTTTTTTCTTTTATGGATCACTTTGCCTAGTCTTAACTCCCAACAGTTATATATTTTTATACAAACTTTACAGTTTTACATTTAAGTCTGTGAACCAAGTTAAACTTTTTAGATCATTCAATACTTATGTCATCATTCTTTTTTGTTTATCCTATTGATATCCAATTGTTTCAATAGCTACGGCTGAAAACGCTAGCCTACATTCATTGAGTTAGTTTTGTACCTTAACAAAAATCAGTTGTGCTTATCTGGGACAGTTCATCTGTAGATTTTCTGTTCCATTCCATGGATATATGGATCTATCTCTTCCATAAGACTACATGTTATTAATTACTATAACTAACATAATTAGTCTTAAATTCACTAAGTTGATTCCTCCTTCCTCCTTCTTAAAATTGTTTTAGCTAATCTAGTTCCTTTTCCTTTAGATATAAATTTTAGAATATACTAGTTTATAACTACAGAAAAGAAAAGTCTTGCCACATGCTTGATGCCTGATGGGAATTATATTAACCAGTATATCAAATGACATATTTACTATGTGGAGTCTTCAATCCATGAACATGGAATCTCTCCATTTAATTAGGTTGCTTTAATTTCTTCCATCAGCATTTTGTAGTTTTCAGCATCCAGTTCCTGTATATATTTTTTTATATTCACACCCAATTATTTCATGTTTTGATCAATTATAACTCATATTGTAGTTTTTATTTTAGAATTCATATATCTATTAAGAAATACGTAGAAATAGAATTGAATTATTTATGTTTATATTGTATTCTGTGATTTTACAGGGCTCAGTTATTAGTTAACCTGAGATTTATCTTTTACACATTCCTTGAAATTTTTTTTGTATGTTCAGTCAATGACATCATCTGTACAGCAGTATGTTTCCTTTCAGATCTGTGTGCTTCACATTCCTCTTCCTGCCTTACAGCACTCCTAATATTTCCAGCACTGTATTGAAAAACATGGTGAGGGAAGCCATCCAGGTCTTCACCATTAAATATAACAGTGAAGCTAGGCGTGATGGTACAAGCCTATAATCCCAGAGGCTCAGGAAGCTGAGGCAGGAGGATTGCAATTCAACGCTAGCATCAACAACTTTGCAAGCCTCTCAACAATGGTCCCAAAATAAAAAATAAAAATGGGCTGGGAATGTGATTAAGTGTTAAGCATCCCCAGGTTCAATCCCTGGTACCAAAAAGAAGAAGGAGAAGAAGTTATATTCTATTCCTATCTTTCTGAGAATTTTTATTTTATCATGAAAATGGATGAAAATTGGTATTGAATATTGTCAAATGCTTTTTCTGCATTGATTGATATGACTAATTTTTCTTCTTTATTTCTATAATCTGAGGGATTATCATAATTGGTTTTCAAATACTGAGTTAACCTTAAAATCCCTGGAAAATCCCTTAAAATCCTTTAGGCCATGGTACATAATTCCTTTTCTAGACTTTTCAATTGTATGTCCTAATATTTTTTTAAAGAGAGAGAGAAAGAATCAATTTTTATTTAGTTTTTCATGTGGCTTTCCTTGCTCCAATGCTTCACTGTGCACATGGTGCTGGGGTTCCAATCAACATCCTCATGCTTGCCAGGCAAGCATTCACAACCACTGAGCCACTGCTCCAGCCTCTATGTCCTAATATTTTAAGGATGTTTTACATTTAATATTCATAAAGAATTGTCTTAGTTCATCTTGTGCTCTATAAGAGAATACCTGAGACTGAACAGAAATTTATTCTCTCACAGGGCTACAGGATGTGAGGTTCAAGATCAACTGGCATATGGTGTGGGCCAGAAAGCAGAAGGACCAAGAAGGAAAAGGGAGGATGAACCTGCTCTTTCATGACAACGTTACTCCTATCTATGAGGGCAGAGTCCTGATGTGCTAATCATGTCTTGAATGTCCTGTTAATACTCTTACAATGGCAATTACATTTCAACGTAAGTTTAGAAGGAGACATTACAACCACAGCAAGAGTATTGATCTATAATTGATTTGCACGCTTTTTTCTTTTTTTCTTTGGATTATCTTTTTCTTGCTTGGGTAACAGTATTGCTAGCACCATAAAATGAATTTGAGGGCTGGGATGTGGGATGTAGCTCGGTGGTAGAACTCTTCTTGCCTACCAAGTACAAAGTTCTGCATTCAGTCCCCAGTATCACAAAAATAAAATAAGATAAACTCAATGCTCCCTCATCTTTTCTTTTCTGGAAGAGACTGTAGAATTAGTACTAACACTTCCTTAAGTAACTGGTAGAATCCTCTCCAGTAAATTATGCGGGCCTGGAGATATTCGGTAGAAAAGGATCTTTTTCAAATAATATTTTAATTTTCTTAATAGTTATCTTTCCAGGGGACTTAGAATCAGCACATTACAGTGACACAGCAATATCGATGTTCATAGCAGCACAATTTACTATTGCTAGGCTATGGCAACAACCCCGATGTCCCTCACTGGACGAATGGATCCAAAAACTGTGGTACATTTATACCATGGAATATTACACAGCAATTAGAAACAATGATATTGCAGCCTTCAAAGGTAAATAGATGGTTATGGAAGAGATCATGATGAGTAAAATCAGCTTAACCCAGAGATCTAAGGGTCGATTGTCTCCACTCATCTGTGGAGGTGGGGTCTAGACCCTGGACAATGAGAAAGTTGGTCTAGTAACATGAGTTAAATCCAGATAAGATGTAATGCTTTACAATCTAATACTTTTTTTAGAGTTATAATGGGAAGGGGAA
>PVKS010013183.1:0-51608 GCA_004027875.1 Aplodontia rufa | reverse complement strand
TCCACCTTGAATTTTACCTTTTGCATTTTCCCCCAGAAGAGCTCATGCATTGAATGGATAGTTTGTGGAGGAATGACATCGGCTTCTGGGATGGTTCCCCCCTCTTCCCGATTTCCAGTCTCCTATGAGTTCTTCATATACCCTCCCCCTCCCCATCCCCCTCCCTACACCTCTGAGAATCCTATAGAGCCATCCCCCTGATGTTCAGACAGGACAGTCATTCAATTTGCAGTTTTGCTAGGTTAGCCGTTGAGCTAACACCTTCTTATCAAGCTGTTCCAAGAAACTGAAAAAGAGGGAACTCTCCCAAACACTTTTTATGAAGTAACCGTAACTCTGATACCAAAACCTAACAAGGACACATCAAAATTAAAAAAGAAAACTACAGACCAATATCCCTGATGAACATCGATGCAGAAATCCTTAATAAATTCTTGCAAATCTCATTCAAAAACACATCAAGAATATAATTCATCATGATCAAGTGGGCTTCATTCCAGGTATGCAAAGCTGGTTCAACATATGCACATCAATAAATGTGATTCATCACTTAAACAGAATTAAGGACAAAAATCATCTGATCATCTCAATAAATGCAGAAAAGGCCTTTAAATTCCCACACCCATTTATGATCAAAACTCAACTTTATGAAGGCCATTTATGCCAAACCCTCTGCTAGTATAATACTAAATGGAGAAAAGTTGAAAGCATTTCCATTAAACTTGAGAACAAGACAAGGCTGCACATTCTCACCACTTTTATTCAATATAATCCTCAAGACCCTGGCTGGAGCAATCAGGCAAGAGAAGAAAATCAAAGGGATAAGAATAGGAAGGGAGGAAGTCAGACTATCCCTTTTTGCTGATGACATGATCCTATATCTGGAAGATCCAAAAAACTCTACTAGAAAATTGCTTGAGCTTATAAACAGATTTGGCAAAGTAGTAGGCGATAAGATCAACACCCATAAATCAATAGCTGTCCTATATGCTAACAATAATAGGGCAGAAGAAGAAATCAGGAAATTAGTCACATTCACAATATCCTCTAAAAGAATAAAATACTTGGGAATTAATCTAACAAGAGAACTAGAAGAATTCTGTAATGAAAATTATTAAACACTGAAAACAGAAATTGAGCAAGATCTGAGAAGATGGGAAAATGTTCTATGCTCTTGGTTAGGCATAATTAACATAATTAAAATGGCCATTCTGCCAAAAGCAGTAAACAGTCTCAATGCAGTCCCCATCAAGATACCATGTCATTCTTTACAGATACAGAAAAGGCAGTTCTCAAATTCATTTGGAACAACAAGAAACCCAGAATAGCCAAAGCATTTACTAAGCCAGAAAGACGGAATAGGTGGTTTTGCAATACTAGATCTAAAATTATACTATAGAGCTGTTATATTACAAACAGAATGGTCCTGGTATTAAAATAGGAATGAAGAATAATGGAACGGAATAGAAGACTCTGAGACAAACCCACAAATCTTTAAACATCTGATCTTTGACAAAGGGGGATCAAAATATAAGATGGAGGAGAGACAGCCTATTGAACAAATGGTGTTGGACACAGTGGACAGACACTTGCAGAAAACTGAAATTAGATCCTTAATCTCTCACCTTGCACAAAAATCAAATCTAAATGGATCAAGGAATTAGGAATAAAACCAGCTACCATACAACTGTTAGAAGAAAAATTAGGACCAACACTCCAGCATACAGGATTTGGCAATGACTTCCTCAACGAGTTTCCTAAAGTGAAAGTATTAGTAAAAAATCAAAGTGGGATACCATTAAACTAAAAAGTTTCTGTACAGCCAAGGAAATAGTCAAAACAGTCAACAGACAACCTACAGAATGGAAGAGAATCATGGCTGTGATCAGGAGACTAATATCTAAAATTTACAAAGAACTCAAACGCAATAACAAAAAACACAAATAATTCAATCAATAAATGGGCCAGAGAGCTAAACAGACTTCTCAACAGAGGACATTTGAGCAAGCCAATGAATACATGAGAAAGTGTTCTAAATCACTGGTAATCAAAGAAATGCAAATCAAAACTACCTTAAGATGTCACCTCACACCAGTGAGACTGGCAAAGTTGAAGAATACAAACAATAACAAATGCTGGAGGGGTTGTGGGGAGATAGGAACACTAGCACACTGTTGGTGGAACTGCAGACTGGTCCAGCCACTCTGGAAAGCAGTGTGGAGACTCCTCAAAAAATTAGGCTTGGATCCACCACATTGATGCCGTTGATGTGGATGTTGGGTTCATGTCCTCTCGGAGTCGAAGAATGAAACCGAGGGACACCGAGGCAAGCATAGTAGACAAGTTTTACTATAGAAAGTAAAGCACAGGGAAAAGAGCAGACTTCCCCCAGGGTGGGGGAAGGGGACAGAGCTGATGAGGCAGTGAACTTTGCCCCTTTTATATGACGACCTCTCCTGGATTGGTCACTGCTTCCCTGCCCCTGTACCTAGCACACAGGTGTGGGGAATTCTGGTCCAGTCTTTGATCTGTGCCTTAGGCGCCAATAGAAAGAATGTGGTTCCTTGCTTAGCAGCAGGGAGTGTTTGCATCTGGGCCTATCTTGTCAGACCTTCATTAGCATTGGGGGATGTCTTTGCCTTCTGAGGAAAGATGATCTCCTTATCAACCCACATTGCTCTGCCTACACTGAACTGCCTAATTTTTTCTGCCTCAACATGATCCAGCTGTTCCTCTTCTGGATATTTTCCCAGAGGAGTTAGAATCAGCACATTACAGTGACACAGCAAAATCTGTGTTCATAGCAGCTAAATTTTGAACAGCTAAATTATGGAACCAACCCATATGCCCCTCACTGGATGAATGGATCCAAAAGCTCTGGTATATAGATACAATGGAGTTCGACTCAGCTATTAGAAACAATGATAATTGCATCCATTGAAGGTAAATGGATGGCATTGGAAGAAATTGTGCTGAGCTAAGTTAGCCAAACCCAGAAAGTCAAGGGCTGAATGTTTTCCTTCATTTGTGGCGGCTGGAGCTAAACCCAGGCTTGGGTGAGAGGTAGATAAACTCATGGATTAGAAAGAACCATAGAGCAAAAATGCAGTTTGTTAGTATTTATGAGATACAGTTGCAAGATACTGCATAAAATATTTGAACATGCTATACTGCATGCCTTTACAAAAACGTAAATGTTTAATCCTATTGTCAATATATATCAAAGAATAACGGGATGATAGGAAGGGAGAAGGGGGAATGTTGGAACTGAGATAAAGCAAGGTACATTCCAAGCATTTATAAGTATGTCACTGTATATAATATAGTCATGTATATAAATAATGTTCAGAAGAATTATGACACTGTACTTGCGGTTTTTGGAAAAATATAGTATCCAGAAGAAATGCACGGGATGGAGGGATAGGAGGAGAGAGGTACAGGGGTGCAGGGCGGGAGGGGGGATATTGAACAAATTGTATGCATCTAGGAATATGTGACAACTAATCCCATCACTATGTACAACTATAATGCTCTAATTATATATATATATATATAAAACCTGACCCAAAGAATACTTAAGACCATTAATATAATTTTATAATTATTGAACATTTTTCTTTTAAATCGAGAAAATAAAACAATAAATACATCTATACTTATTTATGTTTATTTTTATAGTCCACCTTTACCACTGTATTCTTGTGTACTTTTGAGTTACTACTTAATGTGCCTTCATTTTAATGAAAGTGTATTCCATTTATTGCTCTAGTAGCTCAGGTGTGCTAATGATGAATCGTATTCAGCCTTATTTTTTGTGTATTAATCTTTCCTTCATTTTTTTTCAGGGCTGAGGTCCGAACTCAGGGCCTTGCACGTGCTAGGCAAGCGCTCTGCCACTGAGCTAAATCCCCAACCCCTTTCCTTCATTTTTGAACAACAGTTTGATAACAATCTTTTTCTCTTAGCTCCTTAAATATATCATCTCACTGCCTTCTGTTTTTCATGGAATAAGGAGTTAGTGCTAATAATCCTATTCGCGATTTTTTGTAAGCATTCAAGGTGGTTTTATTTGGTTGTTCTTCTATTTTGGTTTTTGTTTTGTTTTCTGCTTTCAAAATTCTGCCTTTGATTTTGACAGTTTATGTGTTCAGATTTAAATTGTTTTAGTTGATCTTTTTTGTAGTTTCTTGAGCTTTTTATATGAGTAGATTGATTTCACATTGAAGTTAGGAAGTGTCAGCAGTTATTTCTTTAGATCTTCCTCTGCCTCTTCTTCACTCCTGTGAAATTCCCGTTTTGCACATACTGGTGCGCTTTCTTTCTCTTCATTTTTCATTATTCCTCTTTGTGTTTCCCAGACTAGATGTAAATCTTGATCACCCTGTATTTACAGTTCCTGATTTTTAATCCCACTAGTTCACATCTGATGTTGAGAGGCACTAGTGAATGTTTCTTCAGTTATTAACCTCAATTAAAACTTCATTTTGCACATCTGAAGTTTTAATTTGGTTGTCTTATAGCTTCTTAATATTTTCTGTGCTGAAACAGTGTTCTTATATTTTCCTTTAATTCTTTCTTTCTTTTTTTAAGAGAGAGGGACAGTGAGAGAGAGAATACCAATTTTATTTAGTTTTTCATGTGGCTTTTGTTATGTACGTGGTGCTGGGGTTTGAACTTGCGTCCTTGCGCATGTCGGGCAAACGCCGTAATCACTGAGCCACCACTCCAGCCCCTTCCTTTAATTCTTTGGACATGGTTTCCTCTAGTTCTGTGAACCTATTTAGAGTAAATGAATTACCAGTTCAACCTTGGTGCTTCCACATGGATAGTTTCTGTTTCCTGCGGTTTTCTTTTTCTGGGCATAGACAATTGTTTATTTTTTGCATGCCTTATAATTTTTTGCTGAAAACTGGGACTTTTTTTTTTTTTAAGAGAGAGGGTCAATGAGAAAGAGTCATTTTTATTTAGTTTTTTTAATGTGGCTTTTGTTGCTCTGACACTTAGTTGTGTATGTGGTGCTGGGGTTCAAACCTGCATACTTGGCACATGCCAGGCAAGCACCATAACCGCTGAGCCACTGATCGAGCCCCCAAAACTGGGACTTTTTAATAATAATATTATATTTCCCCTCCTCCCGAGGTTTTTGTGGATTTCCTGTGTTCTTTCTTACATGGCCAGTGGAGTGTCTGTGTGGTTTCCTTGGTTTTCAGTTAACGATGGGATGTAGATTTCATTACGTGCCTTGACCTGTTGTCTCCCAGCTCCCGTCAAGGGCTGCGTGTGCACCTGCTTTCAGGGCTTTGGCAGCTCACAGCTGCACATTTTGGTTGTGTCAAGCCTCACAGTGCAACATGTTAAAACAAGGCTTGGGCATGGCATGGCCTTCTTAACACACGCACTTAGGTTCTCAGTCCCCGGAAGTGCTGTGTAGCTTTTTGGTTAGCATCTTGTTTGCATGACCTGGCATTGCTGCCTCACACAACTGTAATGTGAAATCATTGCTGCTGATTATTTCGGATGAACATCCTCAGCTTAGGACTGTTGTCAGGTTGAACTCAGTGTGGTGAAATAGCATTGAGCCCTCGGAATGCAAGTCTCCAGAGAACTTCAGAAATGTTTAGTGACATTTTGGGGAGCTCCACATTGATTTTGTGTCTTCAGCTGGCTAGGAATGTTCCAGTAGTTGCCAGGCTGTTGGATTAATTTTTTGTTGGTGTATTATAATTATAGATAGTAGAGGGATTCATTGTGCCATATTTGTACATGCACCTATTGTAAGTTGAGCTGTTTCATGTCCCAGTACCTTCGCTTTCCTCCTCCTCCTTCCTCCAGCCTTGCTTGCTGGAATCCACCTCTCTCCCTTTTGTTATTATTCTTAGTGTAGTTTGTGCACTGTTATTCTTGTGGTATATTTGTATATAGACATAGCAAGGTTGTTGGTTTTCAAAGCTACCATTGGGTTATGCAAAAACCTGTCTTTCTGACATTTTGCCATTTGTCTTATAGATGTTCCTTGGATTATTTTAATCCCTTGGTTAATTTTCAGAATTCTAGAAAGTTGATTTTGACCATTTCTGCAGTGTTCTCAGTGCCTTTATAAAATGAAAAGTGACCTAAGATGTAATATATTCATGGCAAAGGCCCTTTCTTGTTTATTTCCACCTTCTCGGGAAAGGAAAGCTTCCTAAGTGGTGCAGATTTCTATGAGGTGACCAGTGTAAAAGTTAATCAGTAGTAATCGTAGTTTACTAATAACACTGTTTGATGATTTCATTTTATAATAGCAGTGTGATGGATGTAGCTCATTATTTAAAGATTAACTAATCAAATGAAGTAAATTATTCCAGTTTGTGTACATAAATACCTTTAGGAAATATGTGCTCCAGAGAATTTGGTTTGTAGACAGTAGTGTATAAAATGAAAAGTGACCTAAGATGTCATGTATTCATAGGTTCCAGTAATTAGAATGTGGATGTCTTGGGGATCACTTTTCTACTTCACATAATAGTAGAAAACAAAGGTTAAGTGAAAATTTTATATGTTATAATACAAACGCATCATAATATACCTAATCCTTATATGTACTTGATGAATTTACACGAAATAAAAGACACATATACCCAATACCTAGAACAAGAAAGACCCCCAATAGACCCTAAGTAACCCCTCTTAACAGGTTGTCTCTTAACAGGTTGGTTTTGCCTTTTTTGGAAATCGTATTGTGGGAGTTATAGTATATGTGTTCTCTTTTTTGTGTGTCTGGCTTCTTTCACAGAGCAGGTTCATAAGCTTCATCCATGTTGATGATGATAGTTATGATTCGTTCATTTTTTTTTTTAAGAGAGAGGGACAGTGAGAGAGAGAATGAGTGAATCAGTTTTATTTAGCTTTTCATGTGGCTTTTCTTGCTCCGACATGTCATTGTGTACGTGGTGCTGGGTTTGAACTCCCGTCTTATGATGCCAGGCAAGCACCATAACTGCTGAGCCACTGCTCCAGCCTCAGTTCGTTCATTTTTATTGCGATGTGGTATTTTATTTTGGAAGTAGGTTGCAGTTAGTGCTCCTGCTCTGCTGTTAGGTCTTTGTCTTGCTGTAAGTATTTGATTGATATGAGCATTCTAGTGCAGGTCTTTTAGTGGCTGAATACAGACATTTATTTTTAGCCTAATTCCGAGGTTATAGGAGAGGACTATGACCAACTTTAATGTTGACACTTGGTTTTCCATTGTTACTGTACCGTTTGATACTTCCATTGACAGTGTGTGACTATTACAGAGCTGGGGTCATCTGGGAAACCGAGGTAGCATGATGAAGGCATGTGATGAAATTAGAAAAGTTTATTGACAAGTCACTCAGAGTAACAGGAATGAGTTTATTGAAGGGATAGGAAAAGGGGACACTTTCAAGGGAGAGAATGGGTCTTTCAGAGAGGAGAGGGACTTTTTTTTTAAAGATAGGGACAGTGAGTGAGAGAATCAGTTTCAGTTAGTTTTTCATGAGGCTTTCATTGCTCTGATACTTTGTTGTGTATGTGATGCTGGGGTTTGAACCCACCTCCTTGTGCATGCCAGGCAAACCCTGTAATCACTGAGCCACTGCTTCAACCCCTGCACTCCAGTTTTATTGGGGATCCTAGAGAAGTTTCTAGAGAGTCCCACCTAGGTCCACTTCTTGACTTGACTGACAGCAAGGTGGTATCAGACTTTCAAATCCTCACTGCCCTGGCAACTCTTGGTCACCTAGGCCCTTGCTGACTGTTTCTAGTTGGATTCTTAATTAACCATGCATACTTAACAGATTTTCTGGTTAGTAGGAACTAATTTTTATCTCCCTGAGCTTTAGGGTCTAGTCCCAAAAGTCTCTTCCCCCAGTGAGTTTGGGTTCTTCCCATCAGCATCCTTTTGGGCTCCCATTTCCTCTGGAAACAATAGTACCTTGCTGAGGAATGTGAAGTACCCTGGTTGCTTAGGTAAGGCAGATGGAGTTTTTGGAAAAGAAAGCATATGGGGTCAGCACAGTGGGCCATTTTATAAAATTACTCTCTTAACCTGTGCTCCATTATTTGGATTTGCCTGTCCCCTAACATGATTATTCCAGTTTCTTCACATATATATCAATACTTGATATTATTAGTTTATTTCCTTTGGGCCATTGTGGTGGTGTATTATAGTATTTCTAACTGGTGCTAATTTATATTTTTTATGTTTTGGTATCAGGGATTGAACCCAGGGATGCTTAATTACTGAGCCACATCCCCAGTCCTTTTTATATTTTATTTTGAGACAGTCTTGCTAAGTTGCTTAGGACCTCAGCCTCCTGAGCCACTGGAATTATAGGTTTGTGCCACTGAGCCTGACCTGGTTTATAATTTCTTGAGGCATTAAGGAGTCTTAACAGTTGTTCATGTATACAGCATTTAAAACATAGGAACATGTCTTCCATAAATGGGAATGCTAAATACTCAAGATTGTATGTATTTCTAGGAAGAAGAGGGGAAGGGGAATTTTCTGCAGTTGAGTTCACAAAGGACATTAACTGATGTTATTGTCATTGCTAAGTTATAAGTACTTAAAGGAACATCTAAACTGTTCTAATTCTTTTAAAATGTTTTTGTTGTGATAAAATGTGTACTGTAAAATTTGCCGTTTTAACCAGTATTTAGTGTATATGTACAGTGCATTAAGTACTTTTACATTGTTGTGTAACTGTCATGGGGAGGGGGTTAAAAGACAGTCAATTTTGTTTTTCCATCTGGTTTTTGTTTTTCTGCCACTTAGTTGTGTATGTGGTGCTGGTAATTTAACTCGGGTTCCTCATGTGTGCCAGGCAAGTGTTCTTCTGCTGAACCCCCTCTCCAGCCCCATTTAAGATTCTTATTTATTTATTTATTTGTTTGCTTGTTTATTTAAAGAGGGAGAGAGTGAGAGAGAGAGAGAGGAAGAAAATTTTACTTATATTTTCATTTGGTCTTTGTTTGTCCGACACTTTATTGTGTATGTGGTGCTGGGGTTCAAACCCAGGTCCTTGCAGAAGCCAGGCAGATGCTGCAACTGCTGAGTCACTGCTCCAGCCCCTTAAGATTCTTTTAGAGAGTTAAGTTTATCTGCTTAAATCATTTCAGCATTCTGCAATAATTTTTTAAGCATCAGAGCATATTTTATCATGTACTTTAAATTTACCTCCAAAAAAAATAAAGGTTAGTTTTGGAATTGTTTCAGCAAGCTACCTAGGGGAGTATCTTTTTTTTTAGAGCGAGAGAGTCATGGCAAAGTTGATAAAAGCCTATGATATGAATTTTCTGTCTGAAGTTATTATGATTTCAAAATAATGAATCATTCAATTCTGATGTATCTTCACCTGTATTGTATTATTATGAATCATGGTATAAGTAAGTCACAAATAATTAAAATGGATGATTTTTTTTTTGTTTTAACTTGTTTTATAAAATAATAGTAGCAGTGTATTTTGAAGCCACCTGTTCAGTGTTCAGTAAGTTTTCTGTACTTTCATTTTTATCTTCAGATCATGACTGTGCCCAGTGACCCTTACACTTTTCTCTCTTGTGGTGAAGATGGAACTGTTAGGTGGTTTGACACACGCATCAAAACTAGCTGCACAAAAGAAGATTGCAAAGATGTAAGAATCCAATTTTTGTACAAAAGATGCAGAAAAGTTAAGGTTATAATTAGATTTTCACAATTATTTATCTTTGGGTGATTCTAGGCAAACTTTAAAAAAATTTGCTAAAATCTTCAATCAAAAAATTTCTTGCATTAAAATATTAATGAAGTCAAAGAACTTACATTTTAATTGTGTGTTTTTAAATATATATGTGAAAACTTGTGTAATTGTTTAATACATAATATAAAAACCTGGAGAATTTACCAGAATAACTCATTTACTCATGGAGACCATTTTGGCTAATCAAAATAGCAGTAGTAAAAGCTTGTAGAAGTTCAGCATCTTCCCCCACCCCCACGTGTGTTTTTTTTTCTTTTTCTTCTTTTTAAGGAGGACAGTGAGGAAGCAGAGAATTAGTTTTATTTAGGTGCTCTAATCACAGAGCCACTGCTCCAGCTTGGTATTATTTTTTTCTAAAGAAATAATAAGATGCCTCTCTAGCAACACATTTATTCAAATTTTTGCTCAGTGCTCTAAAGATACAACTTTACTATCAATTATTTTACTTTTCAATACTGTTTTAAACTTATAAAAGACCTAAGAAATCATTCAGTCGTTTGACCTCCACTATTAACTCCAAGTGTTTTTTTGTCTGTCATGCATTATTTAGAGCACAGTAGCTTTTTCTTTGATCTTTTGTTCCCCCCTCCAGTACTAGGGGTTAAACCCTGGGCCTTATTTATGCTTGCTGGGGAAGTACTCTACCACTAAGCTACATCCCCAGCCCTTGATCATGTTGAAGTAGTGAAAGGAGTTAAGAAGTGCTACTCAGTTTATTTTTACTGAAAGGTTACTACTAGTCAGATGAAGTGCTTGCTTAATTGAACACGTTACCATAGTTAACATGTTATTACAAATCCTTTTAAACTATATTATAGGGGATTTAGTGTGCTTTTCTAAATAAAATCCTCATGAAATAAGAATTCAAGGCCCAGAAATGAAAGTGTTCTTCGCTTAATGAAATTTTTCACTTATACATAGAAGTGAATATAGGTAGAGAATATAAAGAAAAATTGGTAACTAGAGGTATTCTTAACCTTTACGAACTTAGAATTATGAAAGGCATTGGTAAATCTATTCTGAGTAATAGGTAATATTCTGAGATTAATAAAGTTTAAGGTAAATTAATTTAACAGCATGATTAATCTGAATAGAGTGAGGAGCTAGAGTCATTAGCCTAAATACTGTGAAATCAAGAGTGTACCTTAAATACATATCTTTAAGGTGATAGCGCTATGTCTTCTGTTGGTTCTATAGATGTAAGTAGTTATTTTATAGTAAGATCTGTCTGGTGAAGGGTTTGTATTTATTTGTGTGCCACTTTTTCAACTGGTAAGGAGAGAGATTTTACCAGTTAAGGAAACTATAGAATTTTAAAATCAGTTCAGCATATTTTGTTGTATTGTATTAGTAGTGGGTTACAGTTAAAATATTTTGAGTATCATGTGAACACAGATACTTAACATAGATAAAGGTGATCGCACTTCCACCATCCTGTCAAGTGGCCCAGATGACTTAGCCACCCATTGTTTAGGTAGATTATGGGCATTTTACATTTTTAAATGTTTGTTATTCATGAATATGGGAATATTTAGCAGGCACTTCAAATAAGTATTATATTATTATTATGTGAAATATACGTGGTTTTGAAAAATGGTTTAAATTGTAGTATAAGTTCTTGAATTAGTTTCTTGTAACAGCTGATGATCTGTCATAATTGCTTAGAGTTCTGTATGTTTGCGTGAATTTTAATTTTCCCTCTTAAGAATATGTTTTGTATTACTCAAGTATTGAAAGCTTTTTAAATCTAAGTTTGTTATTTCTAGGTATTATTATTTTGAATTGTTTCTATAGTGTTGTTGCAGAAATCAATTTTGGAATTATATCAAACTAAAGAAAATTTTCTTTAGATTGATAAATTGCTAAGAAGGAATATTGACTTTCTTTCTTTTGGTTTCATATAGGGTGAATGTGTTAGAAATAATTTTTATTAGAGACCTAAGAAATACATTAAAAGAAAGACATACATTGTTGCCCAGTCTGCTTTGTTTTCTGGCTGTATTAGAATTTCTCAGGTTAATTAAAGGGAAAATGTTTTTGTTTTTTGTTTGTTTTTTTTTTAAAGAAAAAAGGACAGTGAGAGAGAGACAGAATCAATTTTTATTGAGTTTTTCACATGGCTTTCATTGCTGTGACACTTAGTTGTGTATGTGGGTTGCTGGGGTTTGAACCCGTGGACTCGCGCATGCAGGGCAAGCACCATAACTGCCGAGCCACCACTCCAGCCCCAAGGGAAAATGTTTTAAGTGTGGTATTGTTGCTACTGTACAGCTATATGAATCGGGCATTGTCTTATCTTTTGTAGGATATTTTAATTAACTGTCGACGTGCGGCAACATCTGTAGCTATTTGTCCACCAGTACCATATTATCTTGCTGTTGGTTGTTCTGATAGCTCAGTACGAATATACGATCGACGAATGCTGGGCACAAGAGCCACAGGTAGGGGAATATTAGAGACAATATGGGACTGTCCGTTCAAAGGATAAATTTTTATGACTTTTTTGCATTCAAAATTATTTTAGCTATATATTTTTCAAGAAAGAAATATACTTAAATAATATAGATTATTTTGTATTTATTATTATTAGTTTTTAGAGAGAAGGAGGGAAGAGAATGAAAGAGAGAAATAATTTTATATATTCATCTGGGTTTTGTTTCTTGGATACTTAGTTATGAACCCAGGTCCTTGCGCATGCTAGGTAAGTGCTCCAACCGCTAAGCTACCACTGTAGTCCAGATTATTGTGTTTTTAAAAAGCACCCTATTGGGATATTTTTAATTTATCACTTTAAAAATATCCTTATCCTTGGTATATTAGTTACCCGGAACTGTCATAATAAATTACCATAAAATGGGTCTCTTAAAACAGCAGAAGTTTATTCTGTTACAATTTTGGAAGCTAGACATCTAGAAACAGCATGGCTCAGGGTTGGTTTCTTCTGGACACGGGGGAAAACCTGCTCATGCCATTCTCCTAGATTCTGGTGATTGGTGCCAATCCTTGACATGGCTTGCTTCTTGGATGTATCATTCCAGTTACATGCTGTTCTCCTCTGTGTCTGTGTCCAGGTTTCCCTCTTCTTAGAATACTAGCCATATTGAATTTGGGGTCTGACTAATCCAGTGTGTCCTCATCTCATCTAATTACATCAGCCAAGATCCTATTTCCAAATAAGATGATATTCTGAGGTTCCCGGTAAACATGAATTTTAGGGGGACCTGAATTTTAGACGTACTCTGCTGTTATTTGGTGAAGAGAATAATGGTAAACATGGTAGGAAAAAAGAAAGATGAGTGACTTGGGTATCTATTAATGTATAGCACATATTTTTGCCTACTTACCTTAAAGTGCTGTTCAGTGACACTGTAGTACTGGGTTTGAATCTAACTTAATCCAGCTCTTTTTCTCCTCATCCGCTCTGAGATCAGACCAATTCTGGAACAATCGAAAGCCAGCTTCAGTTAGCAGTTTCTCAATAAATGAATGCCAGGATTAATTTTAAGCATGTACAAACATAAACATGAATATCAAAAACAGATATATATATATATATATATATATATATATATATATATATATACGTTTTATACTCTGAAGAATAAAGATGTACTTGGGCGAAACCAACAATGTCAGTATTAAAGGACATCGATTATGGACGTGGGAATACCAGATGAGATCTCTTCATTTTTGAACTGGGATTCGTGAGTCCTGCCACTTTGGTTAGGCATATTTAGGGGAAAGAACAGTAGTAAAATATGAAATTATAGGCTTAATTATTGTTCTTAACGTATGGCTGACACTTGACACTTAGAGCAGGATTACACTGCTTTGTAGGATTTTTGGAACTCAGTATTCCTGGACTTCCAGGACACAAAGTACCAGTTATACCTCCCTATTATACTGAATTATATTAAAGGCTACTAGAGTCACTTGAAATTGGAATCATATGGGGCTGGAGCGGTGGCTGAGTGGTTTTGGCACTTGCTTGGCAAGCGTGAGGACCTGGGTTCAAACCCCAGCAAGCACCACGTACTACACAACTAAGTGTTGGAGCAACTAAGGCCATGTGAAAAACTAAGTAAAGTTCTTTCTCTCTCTGTCTCTCTCACTGTCCCTCTCTCTTTAAAAAAAAAAAAAAAAAGAAAGAAATTGGAATCATATGCTACTTCATATGCTACAATAGGAAAGCAACTTATCTTTCATATTGTAGAAATTATGTTATTTAGTTTGATTGTAATTCTTTGAAGAGGATTTAGTGCAACCATAATCATGATGAATTTATTGAATAACTGATAATATTTCAACAAAACATTCATACAATTTGGAATTTTAGACAATCAAAATTTTTTTGTACATGTTATCTTTATAGTGTTCTTTTTTGTTATAAAGTCTGAAGAAAAAAAACCCAGAAGTAGATTGTGATAGCTTAGATTTATATTGCTACAATAAGTCATATATTTCATAATTCAGGTTAAAAGTTTCAAGAATGTTTTTCTTTAAAAGCACTACTAATTTTAAATAATGCCTTCTTTTCTTATCCAGGGAATTATGCAGGTCGAGGGACTACTGGAATGGTTGCCCGTTTTATCCCTTCCCATCTGAATAATAAGTCCTGCAGAGTAACGTCTCTGTGTTACAGTGAAGATGGACAGGAGATCCTAGTTAGTTATTCCTCAGACTACATTTATCTTTTTGATCCAAAAGATGATACAGCACGAGAACTTAAAACTCCTTCTGCAGAGGAGAGACGTGAAGAGGTAGGTTTCCTCAAACCATATTCTTTATTTAATTAAAAGAACATTAATTCTGTAACTTCTGGGTTCTGACGGCCAAATACATACATGTGTGTATTTTCAAGGTGCTTATGGTTAGGGAAGAAGGACACAAAACATACATGAAAGAACGGGGCTAATGAGTGAGGACATGGCTCTAGAAGAACTTACGATGAGCTGTTTTTAAACAGAAAATACTTATCCGAGGCAGGGTGCTCTGCTCTTACTTAATCCCAGCAACTGAGGTAGGAGAATCATAAATTCAAGGCCAGCCTGACGCTTAGTGATCCCGTGTCTCAAAATAAGAATGAAAATGACTGCGAACGCAGCTCAGTGTCAGAATGGCCCAGGTTCAATTCCCAGTATGGTTTAAAAAACAAAAAAGGAAAGAAAATATTTAATAGCAAAATATTTTTCTACCTTTGTAGGTGTACAGCAGCAGCAAGGAAGATCAGTAGTTCTAACGCTTAGAAAAAAGGCAGTTCAAATAAGAAAAAATGAGATGATAAGGTTCCCGAAACTCAGTGTTAGCACACATACTGATGGAAGTTCTGGCCAGTACTGTCTGCTGTGCAGCACGGACAGGAGGCCCCTGCTCTCCGCGTGGTCACCCCCACATTTGGACTAGTGATGGCATGACATTATCTCTAGGTACATTTTATAAATGTATCTGAGCAAGTGGAAAAAAGTCAAGTGAAAGTAGGCATATATTTACAAGGATGTAAGGAGGTGAATGAATTGAATCACTATTGCTGAAATGATTACAGAATAACAACTTGTTGATAAATGTGGAAAATTACAAATAGTGCATTTTTGACAGTACACAGATGTAGAAAAATTATTTGCTTTAATCTGTTAAAATTTTTTCCCTCAGTATGTTTTTCACTTTGGCTTTTTTATTTTCTAATGTCTTATCTATTCACTCTATACTTTGGCTTCTAAATTTCCTTTGAAATTAATCATTGATTTTTTATTAATTATTAGGGACTTAGGTATTGATTAAACGCCTATTAGGAACAAATTTTAAAGGTTACTAAATGGTACCATTTTGTAATTCCAGTTAGATGCAAAACTAAATTCAGCTTTTTTTTTTTTTTTTAAAGAGAGAAGGACAGTGAGAGAGAGACACACATACACACAGAATTAATTTTTATTGAGTTTTTCACATGGCTTTCATTGCTGACACTTAGTTGTGTATGTGGTGCTGGGGTTTGAACCCATGTGTTTGTGTATGCTTGGCAAGCGCAGCAACCACCGAGCCACCACTCCGGTCCCTACGTTCAGCTTTTATAATTCATAAAATTAGAAAAAATAGTTTATGAATCTATTTTAGGATTTTAAATGTGGAAGTGTATTGTGAGAATTAGGAAACTGACAAAGAAGTAGGGTGTGGTGGCAGTGCAGGTTATTTATGAGTTTATTGGAGTTGTTGAGAGCATGCAGTCTGCGATGTCATTCTGTTGCTGGTGCGTAACTTCTTGCAGTATGTGGATAAGTTATAGTCATATTTTGCAACTTTAAGATAAAGAATTGGAAGTGCACAGATGTAGCAAGTGGCTGACTCGCTGTGCTCGGTAGAGCCCTTAGCCAGAGGATACTTACATAACCAGGGGATGGCAGTTGTGGAAAGTTTTTTTTTTCTTTCTTCAACATGTTCTTTGTATTCTTTATTGAATTAACTAAATAAGAAAAATAATCCAAAATTGGAGTAAAAAATAAAAAATAAATCATGCTTATTATAACAAATCAAACAAGAGGTGTATATAGATAAAATTAATAATCCTCCTTTTAATTCCCTTTCATCTGAATCGTCTTTTATACTCAAACCTGACAAGTGTTCAGATCAGCTATTAACTCATCAAAGGTTTATGGGGTACCTACTGTACATTCCTGTCCTTACTGTAGAGTTAAGAGAACTGAATAGACCTGACCATCATTCAAGGGGTTTATTACCCAGAGGAAGTACAGATGTAAATAAATATATGTGTGACAATTAAATAATAGGGTTGTCTACGTAAAGAACAGTGTTCTATGTATGAATAAGGGAGAAAATAATTGTGACTGAGAATATTAGTAAAGCTTGAAAAGTTTTAAAGCACAAATAAAAGTTTGTTATTTTTTTGTTTCCATACATTTGTGTATTGATTAATAATTTCATTTTTTTCATTTCTTTAGTATATTCTTTGGTCTTGTTCTTTTTTTTTTTGTATTGTTTTTATTTTTTTTTTCTTTTTATCATCTTCCTTCTCTTTTTTTCTTTGAGCATCTTTTTTTTTAACATTTTCCCATCTGCCTTACCCTCCTAGTGGACTTGTTTTTTTTTTTTTATCCATTTTCCTTTTCTCCTGGTATCTTTGGCTTTTCTCTAAAAATGTATCCCAGATAGGTCTTTTGCTTACCATCCTAACCTTGCTACTGCCATGATCAGAGACATGAGTACCTCTTCCTTTATTTGTGGTGACTTTCTAACCTGTCTTCTGCCTTCATCCTGTAGTTCTTTAGCTACACAGCAGCCTCATGATCTTTGAGACATGGATAAAATCGTGTTTTCTTTTCTGATCAGCATGCCCTGGGGCTCCCTACCTCCCAGCAGCGCCAAGTTTAGGTCCTTTAAGACCACCTGTTAAAGGTTCCCGTTCTGGTCTCTTTGCTGCTCTCTGCTACTCCTTGCTGTAGCCACATCTGCTTATGCCTCAGCAGAGAGGCCAAGTGTGCCTCTGCCTTTCAGCTTTGGTTTTTTGCTCTTGCTGAAATGCTCCTCCCCTCGTGCCTGGATTTTTCCTCCCTAAATCACACATTGCCTAATCCCATTTATGTGAAATGTCCAGAATGTTCACATCCATGGAGAGGCAGTAGCTCAACTGTTGCCCAGAGCTGAGTGAGGGACAAGTGTGGAGTGGCTGCTGATGGGACAGGGTTCTTCCTGAGATGAGGAGAAAGTTCGGGAATCAGATAGTGATGATACTTTCATACTTTTGTGAATGCACACTCTGAATTGCATCCTTAAGAAAAGCATGAACATTTTGGTGTGTGAATTGTAATAAAAATGTCCAAAATGTAAAAATTAAAGGTGTGGTCAGAAGTATCACATGTCAGATGATCATTTAAGGTGCCATTTGACTTTGCAGTTAATTATTAGTCATGTAATCGATTATTTTTATCATTGGTTTCTGAACTTGATAAGTCATTCATTGGTGACTTTGGTAGAAGGAAATCAGTGGAAGGAAGGAAGAAGGAGAATTCGGTGGCAATGTTGACTGCAGTGGATTGAGGAAGGAGTGGTAGATAAAGTGAACGTGGACTTTTCTCAACAAACTTCAGAGTAGAGTTGAAACCACAAAAAAGGATTTGCTGGAGAGAAATATAAAATTGAATATTTTATATTTCTTTTATTTATGTTAAAAATAAAAACATATTTGCGAGAAGATGAAAGTAAATGGATACAGCTGTAAATCAGGATGATTGTGAGGCTTGAGGATTTGAAGAAATGAAATGAAACAGAATAAATGATCATCCCTTGGGAAAGGTTGGACGGAGTTAGGAAGTTGTAGATACAGATGAATATGTAGAATTCAGCTGAGGAGATTGATGTCATTTCTACAGGGCTTTCATTGTTTTTTTCTGAAGGAAGAGTTACTCCCTAAGAATGAGGGCAGCAAATTGGGGTAGAAAGTTTGAGGATCTTTGGAATAGACGCTGGGGTAACTGGGAATGAGTTGTCGAGTGCAGGTGAAAGCAGCAGCTCCGTTGTTAGGTGTGTGGGTTCTCTACCCGGACTACACTTGTCACAGTGCAAAACTGAGGTGCACAGTGCTTCACTTCTTATTCTCAGCTGGAGGCTGTGAGAGGCAGGAGTAGAAGTCACATACATGATTTCAATGTTACCTTCAGACTTGAAGTTGAAGAAATTTAACAGACTGTCAGTGTCACTGAGCATTTACCATCAAGAGTACTGCAAAAGCTGCTGTGGCTTGTATTACTGTCTCATATTTTGATCTAGCATCTCATTTCTATACTGAATCAAGAAATAGGGAGATGAAAGTGATCTGTTAGATTTAAAGTATGCTTTATGAGTTCAAGGTTGGGGTTGCAGCTCAGTGTACAGCACTTGCCCAGCGTGCCCAAGGCCCAGGGTTTGATTCTCAGCAAATGAGTTTTCTCTTAGTCTTACGTAGAATCTGCCTATCCTTATCTTTTAGTTACGACAACCTCCAGTTAAGCGTTTGAGACTTCGTGGTGACTGGTCAGATACAGGGCCCAGAGCAAGGCCTGAGAGTGAGCGAGAAAGAGACGGTAACTATGCTTTGCTCAGCTTTTTCTGGTATATGATATTTAAAATAATCTTTTAACTCAGTTCCAATTTTATCACTTATAAAGGATGCAGCAATGAACTTCCTTGTCCATCTGTCTGGGTATGTTTGTGTAAAAGTATATTAGAAATAATTCCTAGAAGTAGAATTGCTGAGGCACTGGATCTGTACATTTTAATTATAGATAGTTATGAAACTATTCTCCAAAAATGATGCACTAATTTGTATTCCTACTGAAAGTATAAGAATGCCCATTAGGTATAAAGACAAATGGAAACTCTTAAATTTCTAGCCTGAGAATTTTATAATAGTATATTCTTTACTTGTTTCTTCTTTTCTTTCTTTCTTCTTTTTCTTTTTCTTTTTAAAATTTCTATCAAGTGCCTTTGACAAGCGTAAGAAACTACCTTGGGAGATTTAAGATGGCACATTTTAGAACCGTGTGACACATAACCTATACTTCCAGAGACCCTGGATGCTGAGGCAGGAGGATCACCAGCCCTGGCAACTTAGTGAAATTTTGTTTCCAAAAAAAGGGGCTGGGTGGGTAGGGATATGACTTAGTGATAAAATGCTTCTGGGTTCAGTCCCTGGCACCAAAAACAAAAAAAGAAACAAGTGGCTCACTTTACAATAGAATTAATATGGAAATATTTTATTAATTGAGTCTACAGCTAAAATCTTACTCTAATGAGTTTGTTTCATGATCAAAAGTATAATCTTCAATATGTTAGCTTTGATAGTATTTTGAAATACATATTTAAGTGTGAATCTGCATAAGAAACAGTGGAAAGATCTGACTCTACAGAAAATTTAGGAACAAATAGTTTCCATGTTAAATTACTTTAATGTAGAATAGAGTTGTTACATTTTAAATTTGATAAACTTTCAGTTTTAAAATGCACCTAAGACTTGTTTGACAGGGGAAAGGAGTAAGGAAAGAGATACAGTACTTTCTGGTTTCAGCTCATTTTAAATATCTTTAATTTGCTTATAAAAAGATGAAAATTCAGTTTTAGGAAAATTCATGCAGAAATCCAATTCTGATTGTATCTGTGTTTGATGATAATGCTCTAGTAAGAGGGAAAGCCATTTTTCAGTCTATTTAACTTATAACTCAGGAGCCCTTTCTTGCTGTACACTCAGACTTAAAGAGGTAGGTTAGGCTAGGGTACAGGTGGGGGATGTGGAAGTCTCAAGAATAAGGAGATAAAAATAAAAGATAAGGAGATGTGAGCCCTGTTACTGTAGGCAAATTCCAGATATTGGAAATTAGCTGGAACCAGTAAGTATTGATTCTTTCTTCACTCCTTTTTCCACTTTGAACTACAAATGCATCTTACCATACATATATAAAGCCACCCATACAGTTCCTATAAAATGCAGTGGGAGCTTTAATGGATATTTAAACATTTGTATAATTTATGTAGGTAAGTTGATTTTTTAAAAATTGCTTGCATTTTAAAGCCTTCAAATTTAGGTTTTTGCATTAATAAAAGATCCTGGACTCATTACCAAAGTCACTGATAAGATTTATCTTCTAATAGGAGAGCAGAGTCCCAATGTATCACTGATGCAGAGAATGTCTGACATGTTATCAAGATGGTTTGAGGAAGCAAGTGAAGTTGCACAGAGCAACAGAGGGCGGGGAAGATCTCGACCCAGAGGTAATTTTTATTATTAATTAAAGTCATCAGAAAGCTGGAAAAAGTTACTTACGGAAGCATTGTATTTATATCATCTAAATTATACTGTGTTTTATACCTGTAGTAACCACAAGATTTGTACAGTTTGTCCTTTCTAGCGCCTCTAAATCTAGCCCCTATCTTTTGTTTATCTCAAATAGTAAAAACAGAAGAGTCTGAGATTTCCCTTTTTTCTGTTTTCTCAAGTGAACCAAACCACAGTGGCCATTACTGTTACCCTGAAATTACAAATTTGTATGTGCTTTCAAGCATGTGTGTGTGTTTCTTGAATGCATCTGTTTTGAATTGGTCGTTTTTAAAGCATTTAAAATTTGAGTTTTAAATTAATGTGTTTTTTTTTTTTTTTAGGTGGAACAAATCAGTCAGATGTTTCGACTCTTCCTACAGTCCCATCAAGTCCTGATTTGGAAGTGGGTGAAACAGCAATGGACGTAGATACTCCAGCTGAACAATTTCTTCAGCCTTCTACATCCTCTGCAGCGTCAGCTCAGGTTCAGTCAGCACCATCTTCCACGGAAAGCCCTCATTCTACTTGTGCACTGTCCTCTCCGGACAGCGACCAGAGGCAGTCTGTTGAGGCATCTGGACACCATGCACATCATCAGTCTGGTGAGGATGTTGATCTTCAAGTAGGCTCTTGCTCACCTCTTGATTTCTGATAATGGAAACTTTATAGGTTGTTTGGAAACTTTATAGGTCATTTTGAAAGATACTAAGTCACACCAACTTCTTGCTGGAAAAAATGATCAAAATGACAAGCAGTATATGAACGTGTAACTTAAACACAAAATTCAAGTGTGCCTAATTTGCATGAATTTTAACAAATAGCAGGAATCTTCAGTTTACACAGTTTTAAAAAATGTACCAATGGGTAGTATTTTGACATAGTTTAATGTACTTGTGATTTAAAGATTATTTTACAAACTGTTATAGACCATGATATATTTCTAGATTTATTTTGGTGTGTATCTGTATTGAAGAGATAGCAAAGGCAGAGCTCATTGGTGCCAGTTCTGCTGGGCTTATATTCCTGATTTTCCTCAGATCATGAAACACTTTCAATACATTCTCTATGGTGGATTTGATATGGCCTTTGTGAACAACATAATACACCTACCAAAATAATTGTTTCTCCAATACATTTATATGAAACATGACTATTTTATCCAATTCTTAACTTACTGATACTTGATAACTGGTGAAAATAGATCAGTTCCTGAATTCTGTTAAAATACCATTTTTCTCTGGGTATTATAAGTTACCATGTTTCAACATTTTTTTCTCCCAGCTATGTACTGTACAATATTTATAATAGTAATTTTAGTAGATCTATCTATAGTTTATTGGACATTTTAACCATGTACATGTAATTATAATAACCAACAAGATGTTTATTCTTCTTATTTTCTTTTTTTAAATTTCCTAAGGAAGCATTTTTACTTGATATAGAACCAAAGATATTAGCAGGATATGCAGCTGGCAGGCCAAGCTGAAACCTATAAAAAAAATCCCTAACAGCTTCACTGCCAGCCTGTCACTTTATTCTTTCCTCTCTAGAAGCTGATGCCAAATCACCATGTATGGGGTATTTTAAATTAAGCACTATTTTTTTTGGAGTATCCCATTTTTAGTAATTCATTTTCAGTTTCTATGGGAATAGAAGCCAAGTCAAGTACATAACTGTTAACAGTATGTGCATTTTATCTATGAGGAAAGCCAAAGCTGACCTACATAATCAGTTCTGCCACATTCTGATTGACACACCTTTTCAACTTAAGGGAAAATATTTTGGTGGGTTTTAGAAATAGGAAAAAGAAGTTAAAAGTTTGTTTTCCAAAGTGAGTAAATTGGTAATAGCAGACTTTAAAGTGATAGTATTCTTGGATATGTATATACGTATATTTATATCTTTAAATCAATTTTATTTATTTTTTCAACTAGCCTTTGTTTCTCTGACACTTGATTGTGTATGTGGTGCTGGGGTTCGAACCCATGTCCTTGCTCATGCCAGGCAAGCACCATAACCACTGAGCCACCCCTCCAGCCCCTGAATATATTCTTACAAATTTTCATTAATTATTAGTTACCAGGAAAGCTTAGCAAGAAGTCTCTCTAGCCCATGTTCAGGTTCCACTGAATCTTAATTAATTGTGATTTTTCTTTTAATTAAGCACACTTGTGAGTTAAATATTTTGGAGTTTCATTTTATAACTTTTTTCATAGATAGGTAATATGCAATAATGCTGTTTCTCTAGTGCTAAACTCCTTTTAGTATGAATTATTGAATATCGATCATATGATAATTGTTGGAATATTGCTTAGCACCTTTGCCCATAAAGTTTTCAAAGAAAGCAAGGAAATGTTAGCTGAGAGATTATTAAGAGAATATTGATTGACTGAACTGTGATTCGTTAGAGTATTTCAGTGTTTCTGAGATGGTGAGACTTGAGGAAAATTATTTGACGTTAAATACAATATCTAAAGGTTATGACTGTAACTGTTCTGACAGTAGCCCTTCCGTTTACACAGAGTTCACCATTTTGGCAGTAAGAACTGGATGGTTTTCATTTTGTATAATCTTAGTTTTTGCCCAATCTCTTCTGCACTTAAAAAGATTATCTGAGGCTGGATGGTTTATGGATATTGGGAATTATCCATTGGGAGAATATAGTAAGTGGAAGTATCAGCTTAGAGCCATACTTCCTGTTAATGCCTTGCATAGAGACAGAATAAAGGCCAGTGTGTTTCCGTCTGTCCTTGCCTTGCTGCGCAGCCTCTGTGTGTAAATGTTTTCACCTTTCCTTCCCATCCCTTGCATTTCCTTTGTTGTTTTTATCAGTGAAGGAAAGGGACAGAATGAACATTGCAGTCAAGAAGTCGACCTAATTTTCTGCCTTTCTTAGTCTATCACTTAATGATGGTGGAGAAAGTCCTGAGCAGTGTCAGGGGCTGTCCACCACGGTCCTGAGAGCAGCCTTTCACACCGTCCGCTCCACCCCTTCACAGCTCTCCGACTTGCCACACCCTTTCATCCTTGCCCTGCCTCGCCTGCAGCCTTTCCTTCACAGTAAAGAGAAAAGCACTCATTTTCTTGCTTTTGAGTCTTTCAGCGTCCCAGCATCTGTACTCATCCTGTGTGTGAGAGAAGCAGAAACTCGTTTTGGAAGAAATGCATCTATTCCCGTCAGGTGACTGGTGCCGTGCCCATCCCTTCCCAGGTTCCCGAGGGCTTTGCTCCTCCTGCACCATCATCATTGCCTTTTCTGCTGAATTCTTCCTTTTGGCCTCAAAGCTGCTCTTGTCTCCTTTATTTAGAAGATCCTCTCTTTAGTATCTGACATCCCCATAAGCTACTTTGCTGCCTTATGTGTCTGCTCCTTTCGTAATTATAGTCCTCGGAAGAGTCGAAAACATGTTGCCTCCATTTTCTTATCTCATTTATTCATAACCCAACAGAAATCTGCTTTCAGAGTCCCACCTGAAATTTTTTGTCAGTCACTCGTGACTTCCATCTTGCCAAATTTAGAGGATACATCTGTCTCTGTTAGTATCTTGGTAGATGTTATTTGACGCCGTTTCGTTTAACAGTCTGTCACTTCTTTCTTGAAGCACCTTCTTTCTTGGCATTCATGACTCCTCATTTGCCTGTTTACTCTTACTGTTGAGTTGTGGCTTGTTTTCAGTAACCATTGTTTGAGTTTCTTGTCTGTCTTCTGCTATAGCTGAACCCCTTGGTCCTGGTTCCCTCGTCTTTTCCACATGCATTCTAGGTTATTCTATCAGTTCCCCATAGATTTTTTTAATGTCACTTCTAAGTTTTATGACTCACAGTTATATCAACTAATCTGGCCTTGAGTTCCAGACTCTTGTGTGCAGCTGCTATTTTAACACTTCTTTTTGGTTGTGTTTAGACATCTTAAATTTAATATGTTCAGCTAATACTTAATTCAGCCTCCTGCACTTTCTGACAGTTGATCAGTTCCATCTTAGTTCTTTTATGGCTAAGTTATAATACTATTTGCTCATTTTAGTAACTCATGGGTTATTCTTGTTTCTTTTCCTCCGTGTGGCACACTTGGATCATCAACAGTCCTCTTGTTTCTGTTTCTAATATGTATTTACTTCCTTTCATTTCACCATCATTTCTTGTCTGCCAGTGATCTCCTGGCATCTACTTTGTTTCCTTATAAGTTATTCTTCATGGAACAGCCTGAACAAGTATTTTAAAATGTTAATCAGATTATATAACAGCTGTTTAACCCATCAGATTCCTCATTGTCGACCTGTAAGGACCTACAAGCCTTTCGTGTTAGTCCACATTCCCAGTCCACGACGATCCTTTTGTTCCAGATGTACTGATGCACTTTGATTTCCTGTGATGTGCCAGATTCTCTTCTGTCCCCTTCCTTCTGCTTCTGAACCTAAATTCATTCATTCTTTCTTTCCTTTTCCTTTTCCTTTTCCTCAAACAAGAAGTTTATTGGAACAAGATGCTTGACTTGAAGGGAAAACCATCTAGGAATTTTTTTTTTTTTGAGAGTAATTTACCTGGGGCTAGAGCAGTGTCTCATGTTGGAGCACTTGCCTGGCATGTGCAAGGACCTGGGTTTGAACCACAGCACCACATACACAACTAAATGTCAGAGAAACAAAGGCCAGATGAAAAAATAATTAAAACTCTCTCTCTGTTTCTCTGTCTTCCCCTCTCTCCCTCTCTCCTTCTCTTAAAAAAAAGAGTAATTTAGTCCTACTTAAAAACAGATTGCTCTACATGTAACAGCTACATGCAAAAAATTATAAAATTGTCCTTGGTTTCACAATGATAAGTGAAAATCATTAAAAATTCTGCAGCTGAATATGTCAGGATTTTTATGTTGTTCAGTGTTTTTTTTGTTGTTGTTGTGAGAGCAGAATAAGTTACTGGATTGTAAAGATAAGAGCTGAATGAGCATGCCACTAATGGAGAAAGGGAACATTTTCACAAAACCAGTATTTCTTCTGATCAAATGACATCATCATTTGATGTCAGTCAAAACATAGCATTGGCCATTTTAGTTTCTGAAAAAGTCGCTGTGTGCTTGTGCATGTACACCAGTTCCATTATGTATAATAAAGGAATGGGGACGGGAAAGATGAAAGAATAGAGAAAATTAGACTGCAGTAGTCAGGATGTGGTGGAACCAAATTGCAGTTTTCTAATTGCGATTGCATTCTTGGTGTGTAAGAACAGAGTTCTGGAGCAAAGTAGTGAGTTCCTTTCTAGTGGACACCTCTCTCTGCTGCTGGACCACATTAATTGTATCTTCATCCCCAATTTCCTGCTGTGCAGGCATGTCTTTTTCATTAGTTGGTGGCTCATCAAATCGGACAAACCCTGCCGTCCACAGGAGGCTTTTGTAGTTTACTCGTGTTTGCCTCTTCATCTTGAACTGCACCACAGAACCCTCCTGCCCTGCCACTTTCCACTTCATATGCTGCTTGTACTCAGTACAAGTACTTGTACCCCATGGCTTACCAGCAGCCATAGTAAGCACAGAAGTCTCCTTAGCTTCCACTCCACAAAAGAGGTACCCTATCCGCATCAAACACACACAAGCAGTCCGCAGAGCCGGACTCTGACTCCTTCACTGTTCTCTGTGCCAGGGAATTCTGCCCTGTGGCTTATCACACAGCCAGCTGCTTTTTCAGTAAGTCTCAGCTCTGCCGCTACCAGGAGAAGTCTCATAAGTATCCTGGACAGAGTCCCTTTTATTACCCCTTTTAATTCCTGGAAAGTATTTACAGAATTTTCTGATTTTTTAAAATTTTGATTAATTTATACTTATTTTTCTTACTGGAATTTGCTCTCACCCAAAGAGGGATATTGTGTTATCTCTAATCTTTAGAATGTGTCCTCCCCAATACCCAAAACAATAGCCACCCTCTAAACATATATTAAGAATATTATGAGATAGTTAGCGTTAAACTGATGTAGCAGAGGTAGAGTATATTTAGTGCTATGTTAGTCTTTTCAAGTTTTAGCCACACTGCATTAACGGTAAATATTTCCAGTAAGCTCCCAAAATTTGATGATGCCTAAGAGGTGCTGTGATTAAGATGTCTAGTCATCGTTTTGGATCCATTATCTGCCCTATACTGTTTATGCTGTAAAAGACTGTGTAGACAATTTTTTTCTTTCTTTCTTTTTCTTTTTCTTTTTAAAGAGAAGGACAGTTTTATTTGGTTTTTCATGTGGCTTTCATTGCTCCAACACTTTGCTGTGTACATGGTGCTGGGGTTTGAACTTGCATCCTTGCGCATGCCAGGCAAGTGCCAATACTGCTGAGCCACCACTCCAGCTCCCAATTTTATTTTTTCATTTGGTTTTTGTTTTTCCTCAACCTAGTTATGAATGTGGTGCTGGGGATTAAACCTTGGTCCTTGGACGTACCAGGCAAGTGTTCCACTGCTGAACTGCCTTTCTAGCCCCAAGATAATTTTCTTAGCCTTGTTCCAAAAATATTTTAAGGTAACTTACAGAAGTACTTTAAAAAAAATCATGTGGTTGGCATTTGAGCACAGTGGTGCATGCCTGTAATCCCAGTATTTTGGGAGACTGAGACAGGAGGATCATAACTTCAAGGCCACCTGGAATAATTTGGCAAGGCCCTAAGGAACTTTCTCAGAATTAAAAATGTAGCTCAGTGGTAAAGCAACCTTGATTCAGTCCCCAGTACCAATGAATAAATAAATAAATAATCATGTGCCTATATCTATAAATGAATAAATCGGGATAAATAGAAATATAGGTGGGATAAAAATCAGCCACAGGTGAGGTACATATACCAAATGCATGACCTGAGGAATAGAAGAACATCTAGAGGGGAGACTGCAAAACCAATCCTTCTCTTCCTTCTCCTTTATCCTCTGTATTCTTTTTTTTTCAAAGGTTTGCAGCTATTTTTTTACAAGCATACATTTAACACGCTAAAGTAAACACTGACATATTGAAGCCTCTTAGTTAATAGTCTTGTGACACTGCATCATTTGAGTGATTACATTATCTTAAACAGCAAAGTACACTGAAAAATTAATGCCAATGAAATTCTGGGTCATAATATTATTAAGAGAGTTTAATATAATCTGAGGGTGGGGGTGAGGGCTCTGACCCAAATGATACCTTCAGGTTAACAGAAGGCAAGAAGCATGGTTATCGTTAAGGGCAGCGGGCAGTTTGCTTCCTCAGGTTGGGCATGTTCCCAGTGCCCTCAGGGTTTGCAGCAGAATCATTACATCACCGAGCACGAAGACTTTCCCTGTGAAGCTGCTCCCATCAGTTTTTTCTGCCTCCAAAATTATCCTTCTAAAAACAGGAATAACAGTCTGATTTTCTTTAGCAGAAGATTCCCAAAAAGCTGCATTCCAAGATTCTGCCAAAGCTTTCCCTGTTTGTCATAACTGATCACCCTTTCCATACGCAGGTCTTTTTTATTTCCAACCTCCATAATTGGTATAATTTGCACTTTCCCCACCATATCTAACAATTTGCCATGGATAACTAATTGTTTCAAAATTTTTGATTAATGGAACAGAATACACAAGAATATAACCATTAATATCTGTAGAGTATGTCTGAGGTATCCTTTGTATTCCTGAAATTTATTTTAATTCAAGTGTCAGACCACTTGAAACCAGGTTCTGTATACGAAGCCCAGAATGTGATCAGCTGTCTTGATTCTTGTACATGTTATTTTCTTGAAAATTTAATAAAAGATTGCTTTTTAAAAGTGTGGTTATAAAATTCTTATTTAAAATAGTAAAATCATATATTTAAAAATCAGGAAACTTGGACTGTACTAAAACTATATTAAATTTAAATCTTCATAATTTTATTTATAAAATTTCATATGAAGTCTAGAATATTACCTTTTTTTAATCTCTAATGCCTATCATTTCTAGGTTATTTCTGAAGCTAAGCTGGGAAATGTTTTCATTTAGTGGATAACTTGTAAATTTTCCCACAGTTCAGAAGCTTCGTGCTGGGCATGGTGGTGTACACCTGTAATCCCAGAGACTCGAAAGGCTGAGACAGGAGGATCACGAATTCAAAGCCAGCCTCAGCAACTTATCAAAGCCCTAAGCAACTTAGCGAGACCCTGTCTGAAAATAAAATACAAAATGGACTGGGGATGTGGCTCAGTGGTTATACGCCCCTGGATCAATCCCTGGGGGGAAAATGCTTCTTATGAGAGAATACTAAATGAAAGAGTCTAGTGTGTTATAGATTAATATTTTCCTTTGGTTTCACTTTAACTTATTTAAGGAATATGATTTTAGAAAGTGCTAACTTTGGATTGGGTGGGGCAATCATTACAAAATTGAGTTTGGGGGGCTTACCTTGAAAAGTGAGTCCCTTAAAGGATATTTCTAATTAAAGAGACCACTCAGACCCAAGCCCATTTAGTGTTTTTTTTTTCTTAAATTTAAGATATGTATGATAAGGTCTTTGTGTGGGTTCTTCCTTAAAATAACTGCTCAAATTTCCAACTTTATTTATGCCTATGTAGAATCATTGTAGCTAAATTGATGTCTTTAGAAATATTGCAGGGAAATTAAGGACTTTAAAAACTTTGCTTTGATATACTATATAACAAAGTTCAGATATCTAGAATCAAGGTCTGTCCAGATGAAGTATAGATATAGATCAGCTATAGATTAGAAACAAGTTGGTAAACACTTTGGAGAAACTGAAAAAGAAACAGAAACTTGAAAGTCAGTGAAGAGTGACAGTCCCAAGAGGGAAAATGCATAGCGATGACTGAGACAGAAGCAAGTTGGGACTGGAAGACAGACTGATAACTGAACTAGACATAAAAATAAGCCAGTGGGGCTGGAGTGGTGGCTCGGTGTTTATGGTGCTTGCCTCTCTTGTGCAAGTATGCAAGTTCGAACCCTAGCACCACCTACACAACAAAGTGTCAGAGGAATGAAAGTCACATGAAAAACTAAATAAAAATTGCTTCTCTCTTTCTCTCTCTCTCTCTATCCCTCTCTATTTAAAAAAAAAAAAAAAAAAAGTCAGGTGTCCAGGAGAGAAGGCCTTGCAGATTATGAAGGTACCATGTTGTCAGGTTAGAGTCAGGAGGCACTTTGTTGGTCCAGCTGTAGCTATTTTAATTTTTCTCCTGAGTGGAACTGAGCAATTAGAGAAAATAGCAGAGAGTATTTCAGAAGGAACAAACGGCTGGAAGTCACAGGAGTCGGAGTGCGGACTCCCTAATGCATTTCCTGGTACTTGCGGAGTTTCTGTTGTCTTTAAAATTCAATCTAGAGTATTCATTGTATTAATTTTTCAGTTAGACAGTTACGTTAACCAAAACTAATTCTCTGTTGGGCTCATGGTGGTGCGTGCCTGTAGTTTCCACGACTCTAGAGGCTAAAGCAGGAGATGGCAAGTTCAAGGCTGACCTGGGCAACTTAGCAAGATCCTGTTTCAAAACGAGAATGACTGAGAATGCAGCTTAGTGATGAAGCAGCCCTGTGCTCCATTCCCAGTACCAAAACAAAGAAAGAAATATAAATTCTGTAAACATCACACACACTCATACATGCTTGTGTATGTGTTTTCAAAGGCTATAATGTATTTTTATGTTTTAATTGCTTTAGTATTCCAGGCTGCTAGCATAATGTTTAATTTTGTTTTAAAAGTAATTTTTATTACCATTTTTGTGTGTGTGGTGCTGGGGATTAAATCCAGGGCCGCCTCCATGCTATACAAGTGCTTACCAATAAGCCATAGCCATAGCTCAGAACTGGTTGTTTAATCTGATATATGTGCTTAGAATTATAAATTCAAGATTTGCCTTTCTTAGTTAATTATGTGGTGACTTCTGTGCCTAGCCTCATTAAAAACGAAACAAAACAACACCAAAGGGGAAGAAAGCCACCAATTACCCTTAAAAGTAGACAGAAAAATTCTCCTTTAAATAGCACTGGAAACACAGAATAAATGGTTTTAAGGTAATTATAGCTAAGACTTGTTTTTCCAAGTTATAGAGTATCAGTGCATGTACCTAGAACCTGCTGTTTATTTGTCACTTCACTAAGAGGTTCTAGGATGGAGACAGCTATCTTCAGAAAACATCTTGGCAGGGGTGGAGCTGTGGCACGAGGACGCAGGTTTGAACCCCAGCACCACGTACACAATGAAGTGTCAGAGCAAGGAAAGCCACATGAAAAACTAAATAAAATAGATTCTTTTTCTCTCTCTCTCATTGTTCCCCTCTCTCTTTAAAAAAAAAGATATAAAAAAAGAAAATATATTGGCAGGTCAAGAGAGAGGGTTTGGAACTCCAGTGAAATTGGAAGAATTCTTTGTGATTTATCTGCTTTTTTAAAAAATTTGATTTAATTTGATTTTTGTTTTTAGCAGAATTTCACAGATAAGCACTTCTGTTATGGACGATTTCTTTTGAGGTGTGAAATGGTGAACCTTGTGACTGTGATAATGCTTCATTCCAGTTGCGCTGACTGTGAGCAGAGCATCTATATGGAACGGAAAGGAGGCAGCTGAGTGCTTGAGCTTCACCATTTGTCAGTGCACCCTTTCTAGAAAGAGCTAACAGTCAGTGGTGGTACTTCAGTCATTTATTAAATCTTGAGTACCAATTGACTGATTGAATAAAATTATTATTGGTAGTCACAGTAAGAAGAGCTTAGTGTCTCTGGCATGATCCGTACCCGAAACAGTAAAACCAAAATTTTCACCCTTATAATCTGTATATGAGAAGTTCAGAGTTATTTGGTAGTTGGTCTAATTTGCTGTCACTGAGAGAAATTATACATGTTCCCACCACCAAATTTACAACTATGGGTTTTTATCCATGTGCTCTGCCTCCCCTTTGGTTATAACTGATGAAGTTTCTGTGCACCTATCCAAAGCATTTCCTCTTTTTTTTTTTTCAGGGCTGAGGATTGAACTCCGGGCCTTGTGCATGCTAGGCAAGCACTTTGTCACCGAGCTAAATCCCCAACCCTGCCATTTCCTCTTTTTTATCCCTTGGAGTCCTTCTCCTTTGGTTTACTCCAGGACATCTTTCCTGCAGTTGCTTATTTTTTATGCATTATCTTTTCTCCTCCCCCCAATTAAACAATTTTCATTAGAACATCAGCATGTATTATCTCCCAGATTAATAAACAGGAACCTCCCTTGACTCTCTTACCCCACCAGTAGTAGTCATCTGATTTCTCTGTTCCTTAACACAAGACTTCTAAGAGTATATGTGCTGCGTGTCTCTATTTCCTTACCTCGCCTTCCTCTTGGACCTGCTGCAGTCTGGTTCTGGCCCATTTTATTACACTGAAGCAGCTTTCTTCAGTGTCATCAGTTACTTACATGTTGCAAAATCTAGATCTCAGTTGTAGCAACGTGTGGTACACTGCTTGCTCCATCATCTTGACACACTTGCATCACTCCTCTGCGGAACACTGGTCACTCCGTGCTCCAGCCCCATGGGCTTTTCCTGCATGCATGATCTTTCTCCTCTTATCCCTTGGACTGCCCCCTGGCTCATTCCTCTTCTGTCATCACCTCCTGTGAATGCTGGACTCTCATAGCCAGTCTTCATGTGTCCACGTGGATGTCTGCTAGTTCTTTCTTCTCCCCAGCTTGACTGCTCCTTCTTCCTCGCTCCCTGCTGCAATAAATGATAGCTCTTTCCGGTTACGTAGGCCAGAAACTTTGGGATCATTCTGTATCTAAACTCAGCAAATTCAGCTGCCTTTACCTTTAAAATATATCTCACATCTCAGTATGTTTTCCCCTGAGTATTTGTCCTTGCTCTAATTCTGGATAACCATGTGCTTTACTCCCCCATGTCCTTGAGGTCTTTGTTCAAATGATATCTTGTGAGAAAAGCCTTTCCCAGTGACCAGGTACAAGATACCAGCCCTTGCCCAACATCTCTACCCCCTTACTTGACCTTGTCAGTTTAATTCATAAGTTACCCCCATGGGACACATACAAACGCGTTTGCACGCGCGCGTGTGTGTTCCTTCACAGATGTCTGGTTTTTCTCCTTAGACCACAAACTCCATGGGAGTAGGGACTATTTTGTTCAGTATGTTATTTAATCTCAAACCCTCATACATAGTAAACACTCAACAAATACTTCTTTGCAGAATTTCATGTTATTTTTCTTTTCATTTGTATCAATTCGTCAGATAAAGGTTAAGCAAATGTGCTTTATAAATCTTTTTTAACTGAGGGGCTGGAGCATGCCTCAGTGGTTATGGCGCTTGCCTGGCATGGGTGAGGACGTGGGTTTGAATCCCAGCTCCATGTACACAATGAAGTGTCAGAGCAATGAAAGCCACGTGAAAAACTAAGTGAAATCGATTCATTCTCACTGTCCCTCTCTCTCTAAAATAAGTAAATAAATGTTTTAGAACTGAAAAAATAAGAAAAAGTAAATGACATTTCTAATACAAGAAACTTTTAGCTAAGACTCTGATAAGCAACCTTCATATTTTAGAGAGCTCACTAAAGACCATAAATGGGTAACTATCAATTAAGTTTTAATAATTTGAGTAAAATTAGTGAAGTAACTTAAATAGCTTAGATCATTTAACTGATATTTTAGTGTTTCTTTCCTAGTGTCATTTTGTTAAAAATGTTAAAAGGGAGAATGAGTGAGGAAAGGAATATTCAATTTAAAACCCTTTACTCTGGAGACGTAGTGCAGCTTTGTGGCAGAGTGTGTGCCTAGCATGAGGGAGGTCCTGGGGTTAGTCCCCAGCACCAAAATAAAATAGCATTTTGCCTATGGAGGATTTTATTTTTCTGTTTAATTGTTTAAGTATTCTTAGAAAATAAGTGTCTAATTCGTCAGAGTCTTAAAGAGAATCATTTGAGTGTTGGTGTATAGTTTGTCTCATGATTTAATTACCAGTAATTTTTGCAGCAATTTGTCATCTCTGATATGTGTTTAATTTATATCCTTCTCCTCTTTAGTATGTTATCCAATTCTTATTACTTTTTTACCTTACTACTCTCTCTTCACCTTTCTTTTCCTGTCTGTGTCAGAATTCTTAAGGGGGCCTGAAATAGCTTTGCTCCGTAAACGCCTTCAACAGCTGAGGCTTAAGAAGGCTGAGCAGCAGAGGCAGCAAGAGCTGGCCGCTCGGGCCCACCAGCGGCCGCCCACTCCTGATCAGTCTTCTCACAAGGGCTCTCCACACGACCCTCAGGCTTCAGGTTATTAATGTCCAGTGTCCGTAAGCAGCTCCCAGAGTTGCTGTTTAACCCTGCTCTGTGTAGTGAGACGCTCCCTGCCCATGTGCCCATGTGCTTCAGCTTGTGCCTCCACATGTCCCTCGAGAGGCAGATTGGCAGAGCAGCGGCCAGAGGCGTGGCTCTGTGAAGTAATCCCTTACGTGTGATGTGTTCGGAGAAGGGCAAACGTTACTTTCCCCGCTTGGTGAGCTGCTTTCTAATACTCATCTGGTGAACTGAGAGCCTGTGTTGCTGTTTGTGTTGAAATTTTGTATGTGCTGAAATGAATTTGTGCTGATGGCCTTGGGCTCTTCTTCATGGTTTTTGTTTGTTTTTTTGCTTTGATAGTGAACTAATAAATAAACCTAGTTATGCCAGGTTTCAGAACTGCAGTATGCTTAGGGTGTAATAACACCAAGTCAGTCATTCCCTCCTGTCATGGTGAGATTTTTTTGATACTTGTTTATTACACAGTCAACTTCCTGACATGTGGGGCAGCAGGAATACTCCATAGTCTCATTTTTCTTGTTCTTATAGTATCAGATTCTGGTAAGATGTAATAATCGGTGCCGCTCTAGAGTAGTTTGATGGGTTAGTTCTTTTTTTTTTTTTTTTAGATGATACAGAGTTACAGTTGAGGGGGAAACATCATCAAATATTCCAGAACAAATGAATATATACTTAGTTATCTAGGGCTAATGCCATGTCATGGATGCCCAGCTTGGGTTCCCCATGTTGGGCTCAGTTCTTTTATTACCAGAAAAGTTCATAAAGCTTAGTAAACATTTGTTGAAAGAATTAATGAGAGTCACAGCACAAAATAATTTGTAACCTTAATTCTTCTAAGATGGATAATAGGTACTATAAATCCTATAGTGTAATTATTATAATAGATGTTATAAGTCTTCACTTAGGATTTCATACTAATGAACGTATAAGACTTTTGACATTCTACCACCGTAAGCTATGATAAGTTGGAGTGTTAATTACTTTGAGGGCTCTGATTTAATTGTTTGGAATTGGTCTGTACTGTATATGAGCAATACTGGACAGCTACCACTTTATAAATATCTGTTCCAATGAGTCCTATGGTGCCCCCCCAAAAAGTTGTATAATACTATGGTAAAATAAAATAAATTTAAGCCAGTGTAATATAGATAGATACGTTGTTTGAGACAAATCATATTCTTCATGTGTAAGTCAAGGTTATGTTAATAGAGGGAATTTAAGTCAGGCAAAGAAGTCTCTGGGTGTTCTCCCCCCTCCCGCCGCCCCATAGGGAGATCTCTTCCTATGCCTAGCAATAGGAATATTTGATCAGATTCCATTAAGAAAACTGATAGGGTTTCATGCTACATAATAGCACTCTAGCCAGTGTTTTGAAAGTGAAAAGACGTCATGAAACATAAAAAGGAAAATAAAGTATCTCTATATGTATGAATATCTTTAAAATACTGAAATTTAACAGATAGCAAACTGAGTTTCAAAGTAATATTGAGAATAAAGAATTGTCTACATTAGCAAGAAAAAGTGTACGTTGTGGATGTCAGAGAAATATTTTGAGACTAACTTTTCATACCTGGTTCATAACTCTGAATTGGAGCAGATTCTTTTTAGAATCACACATTGAGGGTGATCATATGGCCTCCATGAGATAAGGTGGCTATCTCCCAGTCTCAGGATCATTCTACTCAACACTGGTCTGGTAGCCAGTCTGTCCGTGTTGTTCTTAAAGATGGAATTTAAGTAGACACCTTGTAAGAATTGAGGAGGAGGAGCTTCATCCTTTGGGCTCCATGCCTTGGGCCCCAGCAGCCCATTCATCCAGGGTAGAGGCCCAGACTCTCACTCAGACAGGCTGCCCTCTTTACCTGGCAGCTAAAGTGCCTCCTCTGTGTGTTCCACGTTTAAGGCTGCGTGCAGATGGACCCTCAAGAGATGATGGCATGCCCTGCCCTGTGTTCATTTACTAATGCTGCTTTTACTGTGTCTTCACGTCATAGGAACACTTTTGATAATTAAAAGATTTTGAAACAGTTAACAAGGGACCACTAAAACAATTTATATACCTTCTCCACATACTAAGTTTTAGATATGAGGAAAAATGAGTTTGCTTAATGCAAAAGTTTTTCATTTCAGAACATACAGATTATATTAATACAGTATAGAAATTAAATTTACAAAATTCAAAAGAGGGATAGGTTTTAATTGAGTGACAATTATAAAAACGTACACTTAATGATTATGTGCAATTTTGTGTGTGTAGTATGGACAATAATTGATCCATTCTGTCATGATAGATGTTACTTCTGTCAGTACCGAAAGCACCAAAATTAGCATTCTAGGTTTAAATATTTTAATAATAGAATAATTATATTTCTCATATATAAAAAGCATGTTTTCCATTATAACTTGATATTAGAATCATAATGTTATCAGTAAATGATACTTCTCTTATCCTCCACCTTTTAAGTTTTTTAGGTATAAGATGTCCAGAGGAGATTTGACTGTGATTTGAAAACCATGAAATTTCAATAAGCATAGAAAGTTTCTGAATTATTACATTGCCTGGCAAATATTTCATTCCTTTTCAAGACATAGGACTCATGGGAATGTTTTGTGAGAAGCTAAGTGGAAGATGAATCCATAATACCTAAATTCTATATGGAAGTGATCAAAATATAAAACTACATTACAGAAATAGTAATCTAGCCGAGTATGGTGGCGTATGCCTGTAATCCCAGCTGCTCAGGAGGCTGAGATGGGAGGCCAAGGATCACAAGTTCAAAGCTATCCTCAGGAACTTGGCGAGACCCTGTTTAAAAAATAGCTGGGGATGTGGCTCAGTTTTTAAGTGCCCACGGGTTCAATCACAATACCAAAAAAAGTAACCTACATTTTTAGTGGGTTCAGATAGGAAGGACCTCATAACAGTTAATGACAACCCCAAGTGGAATATCATCTGTTTAGTTGTCATTATTTCTTGGCAGTGGGAGACTAAAATATCATTCCGAGGTGTCAAATGATACCACCTTCAGTTTCAAATTACTGCTTTAAATGAGCTAGAAACTTTTCAAAGTCATTTTTCCATTTTTTCTTTATTTTCAGCTATGATCTCTTTCACAGAATCCTATATGGAAGTTCTGAGTTAAAGGTCATTACAGCGACTGTCTTATGACTTAAAGGTAGAAGAGATGAGGAGAGTTGAGCTGCCTCTCTGCCCTCGTGCTGCCCTAGCCCAGTTTGAAAAGCACTCTTCTAAGAGAATTTTTGACACCTATAAATGATAATCCTTCAGAACTAATTTCCAAAAATAAGATTTTTCAAGTCAGAATATGTATTTTAAAAATATTTTTACTTATTTTTTTTTCAGAGTGGGACAGAAATAGAAGCAATTTTTATTTTGTTTTTCACTTGAATTTCATTCCTCTGACACTTTGTTGTGTATGCGGTGCTGGGGTTTGATGAACTCTCCTACTCACGCAACAAGACAAGTGCAGTAACTGCCAAGCCACCACTGCTCCAGCTCCTTTACTTTAGTTTTTTAAAGTATATTTTTTCCTGGACTTTTAGGAAATGCACCGTCATTCATTTAGAAAATACATTGTAGCTCACTTTATAGATCTTTAGGAAATACTTTATAACTCAAAAAATCGCTCAGTGATTTGTTGTTGTTGTTGTTGTTTTGTTTTTAATCACAGAGGTAAATTTTCCTTTGTCACATCATGACCTGGGTATTAGACTGACTAAATTCTCGCCTCTGGCCCTGTGTCTGTGCCACCGCAGACACTGGTCATTTGGTGCCGTTATGCCTATATTTCCCAGTTATTAATTTACTTAACTCGTGCGGCCTGCCACACTTCACAGAGATGGCACAAGAGTAGGCGAGACAATATTGTACGTATAGTATTTGTCTTAATAAAGCAGCTTTCGCTCACTGTTTCCAAATCTCCTCGCACCAAGGGCATTCTAGGTTGGTTGAGGTCAGGGTTCTGAATGAGCTGGGTGTACTTTTATCAGATGAGTGCCCCAAACAGCTACTGCAGAGGCTTTCAGCTTGTAGCTGATTTTAAGCCCAACTCTTTTTTCCATTTCAGGTCCCCTGAAGTCATGGGTTGCTGGCTCCTGCTCAGAGTGACAGCACCCTGTGGATTCTGCTGGTACTGGCCCGACCACCACAGAGCCCCACTATAGCATGGAGCCAGCCTAGAGAGGGTCAGGTAGGAACTGTTTTTTCACTTTATGGCACGGTTTTGCCAATTGGAAAAAAAAATAGAGTAATTTTTATACCCTCAAAAAGGGTATAAAACATTGGTGATCATTTTTGAAAAAGGGCTTTTCAAAACTGAGCCATATTGGAAAAAATCAGCACTTACCCGATCGTGTGCACATAGGCTCTTCACAGCGTCAGGTTCTCCGGTGTACGGCAGGGCAGTCACATTGTCCAGCATCTCAGATGCATGCATTTGGCCCGTGTTTTAGGGTTTGTAAGTAGTTAGTAAGTCAGGAGTGATGTCTGCCACTCCTCTAAGCACTCCTTAACTGCTTACATGCAGTCCTAAGCAAAACAGTGACAAGGCTCTTAAACTTGAAGTGGCCATTTTTCCATAGTTTGCGGAACATCTTCCAGCCATTAGTTTTTCTCTATTATCGAATCTGTGAAGACCCGGAAAGTAGTGATTGTCCTTTCCTGTATGCCACCTAAATAGTTTATATGATGGGCCTCGTTAAGTCTTCACAAGAGCACTGTGCGGAAGGTGTATGATTAGCCCCATTTTATACATGGAGAAAGTGAGACTTAAGCAAGTTAAATAACTTAGCAGAGTTACAGTGTTCCTGAGCAAAAAGCCGCATTCAAAACCATGTACAAGTCTGGATGGAGAGTTATTATTACTTACCAGTTAAATGGTCAATCTTTGCTGCAGGGGAAATTCTAGTGTTGTTGGTCTAAAGAATTTTCTTAAGATCAGCCTGCAAATTTTTCAGAGGTGTACAATAATCGACCATAATACACACTGGGCTTAGTATTAAATGACCTTTTACTTAAAGTTTATTTCAACATTAAAAGTAATATAATTCTGAAAATCTTTGCCTGCTACACCTCGGACAGAGGGCTAATATCCAAAATATACAAAGAACTAAAAAAAGGAAACACCAAAACCACAAATAATCCAATCAATAAATGGGCTGCGGATTTAAAAAGAAACTTCTCACCAGAGGAAGTCCAGAAAGCCCATAAATATATGAGAGAATGCTCTACATCATTAGCAATAAGAGAAATACAAATCAAAACTTCACTGAGATTCCACCTCACTCCTGTTAAGAGTGGCAAAAATGAAAAATACAAACAGCAACAGATGCTGGAGGGGCTGTGGGAAAAGAGGAACACTGTCACATTGCTGGTGGGACTGCAAACTGGTTCAGCAGCCACTCTGGAAAACAGTGTGGAGAATCCTCAAAAAATTAGGGCTGGAACCACCTTATGACCCAGCTATCCCACTTCTGGGTATTTTCCCAAAAGAATTAGAATCAGCATACTATAGAGATACGTCTTCATCAATGTTTATAGCAGCTCAATTTACTATAGCCAGACTACAGAACCAACCCAGATGCCCCTCTCTTGACGAGTGGATTCAAAAACTTTGGTACATATATACAATGGAATACACCTTGGCCATTAGAAAAAATGACATTATGGTTTTTGAAGCCAAATGGATGGAGATGGAAAAAATTATGCAAAGTGAAGTATCCCATTCTCAGAGACTCAAGGGCCGAATGTTTTCTCTCATTTGTGGAAGCTAGAACACATCTGGAAATAGTATGTTAGATGGCTAAGCTAATAATAACCTCAAAATGTATGAATTTTTACACAAACTGGGGGATCATTGCCTAGGATACCTAGAGGCATAGGGAGAGGGGCAGGGTGTGGGGAGGGATTAAGATGGATATCTAGGAGACTGGAGGGAGGGAATATGGGGGAATCATCTCTGAAGGAGATCTCTGATGTCCACAGATGTCCATTTAACACAGGGGTTCTTCTGGGGGAATCATAGAATCACGAGGAATCCAAGGGGGGCATCCATGAAATGGCATCAGCCTTGGCTAACTATGTAAATATACATTTGTTTTTGGTTGTTTGATAATGAGTCCCCCTCAATTGTAACTCCATATTCATCTAATAAAAAAAAGTAATATAATTTTAAACACTTCAAATAAGCTAATCAACTGCTATATTGCATTATCAGTAGACCACATCACCAGGCTTTTATTTTGTGGTGGTGCTTTCTAGAAGACATTTCACAGGGAGATGAAGCAGAGTGTGCAAACAGTTGGAGCAGTCTGCATGAACTAATAATTACAAACTTTCACATTTGTTCTTCCCATAGCTATTATAGATAGAAGTTATAGATAGCATACTTACGAATATCTAATGGCATAAAAGCATGTTTTTTTTAAAAAAAAAGTTTATGTAACAGGAAAATATACCTTCCAAAAAGAGTTTCATGGTCCCAAGATCATAAAATATTTTATAAAATTTATCTTATAAATAAAATCTCAAGAGGGATTTCTTCATAAAAATTAGCCTTTAAGATGTAAGGAGCAACAAATTTTCCAGAAATATACGATATCACATTGTGTATTTTACACTCTGTAAAATCAAAAAGGAAAGCCTTTTAGTTTAGGAATAGTTTTCTGTCTTAAGATTTAATCTTTCAAGACTAAAAACACAGTTTCACAGAAATGACTACCTTCTAGATTCTTCATCAGTGTGGTTTCCATGATTTACTCCTTTCTAAATTTTATTTAAAAATTAAATAAGATATACTTTATTTCAATTAGATTTATGCATTTCATAATATTTATGGAAAAATATTTGCAAAGAAAATTTTTTGGAGAATTTAGTTTTCTTAGAGCTCTTAATTATTAAAAGAGAGTACAGTGTTTCTGTATAATGAATCCAAAGGGATGAACTGTATCTTACAGAGGACTGTTTAGGAGGTTTCTCCAATATTTATTTCACTGAGTCATATTTAGGTTATTTTTGAACTTTAAAGAGTATAATTTTATTTCTAAAGATTATTTACCATTCTCCAAAAACAACAGTGTTGAGTCTAACTCTGATATGGGTAAATGACAAATCTTACGAAGGAAAATAAAGCATGATAGATTAAGAGGAACTGATTGGAATTCTGCCATTCTACCATTGTTTTCATGTAACAAAGATTTCTTTAACTGTTCTCATGAGGAGGTGATACGTAAGGATGAGCTATTATTCAAATAACCATCATGCTTTATCAGAATCTATTACACAAATCTGTGAGCAAACCGGTCTGATATTAGAAGATGGAAGATTCAGAGTTGATGGAAGTAGCATGGGTAATGGATTCCAACTTTGTACAAATGGAAGCAATGAAAGTGGTGTGGATCCAGGATTTATTGGAAGACCTCCCTTAGTTATCCAGTTGAGGGTGATCTTGAAACACTTACTTCTGGGGAAATGGAATGCCATCATGACTAGAAGTGTCTCTAATGATTGATATTTACTAAGACCTGGAGGACATGATATTAGAAATTAGGAATTATTTTTACATTTGAGGCAGAGCTGTTGCTTATTGCCCACATTTTCCATTTTACAGTAGCTCTACTGGGATGCTGAAACCCAACTCAAGAATGGGAAGGTCCGCTTCCTTGTATAGGTTGAGTATCCCTTACCCAAAATGCTTGGGGACCAGAAGTACTTCCTATTCAAACTGCTTTGGATTTTGGAATATTTGCATATATATATAATGAGGAATCTTGGGGATCCAACCCAGGTCTAAACATGAAATTCAGTTATGTTTTCTATACCTCATACTTATTTTTAGTTCACTTGTGTTTTGACTGTGACCTGACACTTCAGCCATCCAAAAACTTAGGGATTTTGGAGCATTTCATTGGATTAGGGATGCTCAGCTTATATATCCCTGTGCTATGAGATCCTTAGGCAACTAGAACTCTAGGCTGATCAGGAAGAAAGAAGCAGCTTAGGCCTAAAAGTATGCTAATTGTTGTCAAAACCAGGTTTAAGATAAAAACTGAATCAAGGCAAGGATGTGGTGGTACATGCTTGTAATCCCAGCTGCTAGGAGGCTGAGGCAGGATGATTGCAAATTTGAGGTCACCCTGGGGAACTTAGTAAGGCCATGTCTCAAAATAAAACAAAGTGGAGTAGGGATATAGCTCAGCAGTTGTGCACTTGTCTAGCATCTACATAAGATGCAGTATTCAATCTCCAGTACTGCCAAAAACAAAACACAAAAGCTACAGGCCAGCTCCAGTTCCATTTTACCATGTTGCCTTCCTGAATCAGAGATTTTCATATTGTAGAACCCATTTAGAAAAAATTCTCACAAAGAAACACAGTATATCCAAAAGATAAAAACAAAACTGTTTTCTTTGAAGGCAAAGAGAAGAGCCCAGACCATTAAAAACATTCTCCTTGCTTCTCTTTCTCTTTCCCCACCAGATACCTCTAAAGAAACCTACGTTTGCTGGGAATGGTGCATGCCTGTAATCCCAGTACTTGGGAAGTTGAGGCAGGAGAATTGCAAGTTCAAGGCCAGCCTTAGCAACTTAGCAAGACTCTGAAAAATAAAAAGGACAGGGGATGTAGGTTAGTGGTACAGTGTCCCTGGGTTCAATTCCCAGTACCTTAAAAAAAAAGGAAGAAAAAGAAGTCTAAGCGTTCACGGAGTATAGCTTTAATATGCACAGTGTACTATAGAGTTTTTAAAATTGTGTTTCTGTAAAGGTAATTACTTCATTGAGTATCTAATAAACCATTTTCTTTGTCTAACATCTTGACTTGAGCTCCTTGTTTAGCTCAGCAGTGTACCAAACAACATCTCACTAAATGTAGCGAGCATCTCATTTCATGCTTTGAGTGCTCCGAGGCAGGAGGAAAGCCATCTTAGGAGCTGGAGAAGGGCGCGAGAGAAGGTCACGGAGTCTTCAATGGAGTGGAGACACTCTTTCTCATTTTTATCTGTCTTGCACTCTGTGCCTTTGCTAAATGAATTTAATAAAAGGTGTGTGCATGGAAGTAGAAGAATGTTTTCTCAACTCGTTCTCAGAGTTGCTAAGTGCCTGCCTGGAATAACAGTCTGAAGCACCTGACCCTGCTTACTCACTGCTTAGAGAAGCACCACAGTACTTACTTCTGTTCCCCACCCTTATACATTGTTTCTTAAGCTTATAGATGATCATGACATTGCTGTGCAGTTTTCTGCTGCTTACTTTTAAGTTGAAATCTCATTTTTGTTTCAGATTCTCCTTCTTCTGTGGTTAACAAACAGCTCGGATCCATGTCACTTGACGAGCATCAGGGTGCGTGCAACAGGAGATGCGCTATGCCCATCTGTCCATAGTTTCATTGCAATGCATAAACAAAGTTCTTTCTCACTTCTACATAGCATTTCATTTTGATTATGCTCTTAACGTATTTTGTGGACTAAATTACCCCGAGTGGTATTGTGCACAAAGAGCCCCCCTGACCTTTACAAATTATGTTCTGTGTAAGCGTATTTCTATTTTAACCTTTTATGCCAACTTTGGATTTTCTCCCTGTAACAATGTTGTGATGGATATGAATTATATCCATTTTTCAATTCTAGTTACGTGTTGTAAACTGTGTAGGACTGTGGGTGTGTGGTTAGCATATTACATCATAACTCATGTAGGAAATGTTATTTAAACATAATAGATGCTATAGTAATGACACATGGGTTTGTGTCCTTTATCTGGTGGTCCAGCTTCTGATAGCTTTAACTGTAATGAATACACTTATGAACCCAGAGATAAATTCAGAAGCCACCCTTTCAGAAAGGCTTTTTGAAGTAGGAGAGGTATAAACTCAACCTTACAGATAACCTGATGAGATAAGTTATTTACTTATTAAACTTTGTTACTAGCCAGTCCAATAATAGCATCCATAGAGGGATTGTTAGAGGAAGGGATTCTGACAAAAAGGGGCTTCCGAAAAGAAGGGTGGAAAAGGGAAGGCTATAAACAGCTAAAATAGTCCATGTAGATGTAGAGTAAAAGGCTTACTCTCTCAACTCAGAATTCCTTCAAGTCTTCCAAGTATTTTTTTACACAGTATGATAAATGTTATTAATGTTAAGTCATCAAGAATTACTTAAAATGCTATTAAAAGGCAGATGGGTACCTAATAATTGATTTTAGAAATACTTCTTTAAACATTTTAAGTAACACAAAAACTGTAAGATGTGGTTGACTAAAAATTTGCTCATGACTCACTTGTTAAAAACAGTGGGGAAATTAAATATTGCTGTAGTACTTATATGATGTGAAGTAGAATTAATTTTAACTATCTTAAAGAAATCCGAAAAAACTTTGCAAACAGATTAGAAAACTTCCGTACTTCAAACCTTAAATTAATCTATGTGGACCTGAAGTGATATGTATTGCTAATAGGTCTTTTTCTGTTGTTGAAAAAGAATTAGTAATGAATTTGAACTAAGGAATTAAGCATGTTTTGTGTTTATACATTTATTGTAGAGGTTACAACACAGAAGAGTAACTAAAGTGAATCATTATAGCCTTATAATATAGACTATAGGCAGATTCATATTCTATTTAATAATAATAATCATAGGATATATTGAATAATGTATTCAGTTTAAGTTGACACTTGACTTATATATAATATGAGATATAAGAAAAAGAGAAGAATCATACAGGATGCCCAGACCTTTGACCTTAGTACCTGGGTAAATGGGGTGATGCCATTGGCCAGGGTCAGCTAGCTTAGAAGTGGAAATTAAGAGGTTCTTTGTCCTTTCTATTGTAAATGTAACTTTGTCATAAGACCTCTGAGCACAAATGTGCTAATGGTGGAAAACATTATTTCACTCCTGATTTTACATGCCTTTTGCTTAAAGTCCTGAGGGCCTTGTGTTACAGGCTTATAGTACCTGAGGTAACTTCTACTGTAAAAGTCAAGAGAGATTGCCCATCGCTAATGTGTTTCTCCTGGTCTAATGTAACATGTTCTTAACTGGCCTTCTCACTTCTAGTCAGGCTATTCTTCTCCAACAGCAAGAGTGAAACTTTAAAAAATGTAAATACACTCATGTTATTCTTCTACCTAATTTTTGAGTTACTTTCCCTTAGCCCTTCAGAGCAACCCAAATCTAAGTCTCAGCTTGCAGGCCAAGCACGACCTGGCCCCATCTGGCTGGCTGTGCCTCCTACTCTGCTTGCTCACTGCAGTCTTACCAGATAGCCTCCTTTCAGTTCTTTTGTTTCAGGGATCGAACCCAGGGACACTTAACCACTGAGCCACATTCCCAAGGCCTTTTTTTTTTCTTTAGAGATAGGGTCTTGCTAACTTGCAAAGGCTGGTCTTGATCTCGCAATCCTCCTGCCTCGACCTCCCGAGTCACTGGGATTACAGGTGCGCCATCGCGCCAAGCTCCTTTTCAGTTCTTTCCCTCTCAGGCCTGGTGGCCCCACCAGAACTGCTTTTCTCTTATGCAGGTTTGTTCATGCTTTGAACCTCACTTAGACAGCACTTTGTCAAAAACAACACAGCCTCCCTATCCTTAGTAGTTCTCTCTCGCGCGCGCTCTTTTTTTGGGGGGGGTTGTCATTTTCCTGCATTCAGTTTATAATCATACATTTGTTTAGGGGATTGTTTGATTCATTGCCTACCATCTTACCATTTTTATAATAAATAATATTTGTTGAATGAATGAGTAGATTGATTTAATTCTTTGCACAGAAAGCTATGGAAATTATTTCAGCCTAGGAAAATCATGGCCAGATATATATATATTGGAAAATACATTTAGGCAGTTTATTAATTGGTTGATTAGAAGATGGAGTAAGGGAAAATGGTAAGATCATATAGTGGGCTATTCCATTAGTCCAGGTCAGAGATAATGAGGGATTCACGCTAAGGCCGTAGCAGTAGAAAATGAGAATGGTCAGATTCTGAAAACATTTGAGAGAGAGAATATATGGGATTTGGCTGGGGTTTTGACTTAGTGGTGTGGAGTGCCTGCCTAGCAAGCACCAGGCCCTGGCTTTTAACTTGAGCCCTGAAAAAGGAAGAAAAGGAATAAATGGGACTTGGGAACTGAGTAGGTAGACGTGGTGCCGGTTGTTTTGGTAAGGTCATAGTGAACCTTTCCAAGAGAAACAGCTGATTTTAGGGGAAAGAGATATACCCTTTTACGATATCCTTTTAAATGTAGAGTTTGAGATGTGTCTTACTCTGTTTTCGGTAGTTATTGCAGGATATATGAATTCGGGTAATTTATAAAGGAAAAAGGCTGATTTTGGCTCATGGTTCCACAGACTAGGAAGGTCCTGACATCTGCTTGGCTTCTAGTGAGAACCTTGTGCATGGTTAAAAACTGAAACAGCAAATGGTGTGTACAGAGGAGAGATCACATGGCAAGAGAAGCTGAGAAAGCCAAACTGTTTCTTACACCTCTCTCTGGAGGTGCCTAAGCCAGCCTACCCCCCCATCACTTCTGTAAGATGATGTTAATCTTTTCATAAGGGCTTTGCCCGGGGCCCAAACACCCCCCACTAGCTTGCTTCTGACCAGCATTGAGGAAATGAATGGGTACAAACCATGTTCAGACCGTAGCAAGTGCTGCTAGATGTACCGATGCAGCAGTCTCAGACAACTGAAGGGCTGTGTGACATTCTGAAGTCACCGAGAGAGGTGGGGGTGGAGGGAAAGATAGGAACGATCAGTTTGGAGATAGTTGACGAAGTGGGAGTGGACGAGATTGCCTGCAAAAGGAGGAAGTGAAAAGAATCTGCACTTTAAAGAGAAAGCAGAGAAAGGATCCAGCTAAGGAGCCTCAACAGGATGGATGACGCAGTGAGGTTGGCAGAAAGAACGCCAGCCACATCCAAAGCCAGGGGAAGAGGCGTCCCAGGAGGAGCTGGTGGAAGTTCCCCCTGAGGGGCTGCACTGGGCAGCATGTGGGTTGTTGAGTACTCGGACGTTGCAGTTTGAGATATGATAGGATGGAGGCACAGCCAGATAGCAGTGGCTTGAGGATAACAATTGGGGGGAAGTTGGGGGAAGGAGGAGGCATGGAGATAAGCTCGATTAAGCTGGAGCGCTGCCTCAGCGGTTACAGGGCTTGCCTGGCATGTGCAGGGACGCAGGTTCAGACCCCAGCATCACATACGCAACTAAGTGTCCAGGAAACAAAGGCCCTCTCTCTTTCTCTGGGGGAATAAAAAAATGGATAGAGAAAAGGTAACATCTGGTAGGGAGGTGTAGTTTCAAAACCAAGCATGTTCTACTTACAGAGTAAGCAGAAAAATTCTTTATTAACTCTAGAAAAAGTAGATCTTGACCCAGATGTGCCGTTATTAACTTTTCCTTTCCTTCTTGATACTGAGGTTTGAACCCAGGGCCTGTGCCTGCTAAGCACACAACTCTGCCTTTGAGCTGCACCCCCAGCTTGTCAAGCTTTTAACTTTATCAACATTCTTGTTCTCGATTTTACCTTGGCGAATTTAAAAAGTAATACATTGACTATGTTTTCTTTAATATATCTCTTACTAATGATTGAGCCTGATTTTTTCATACTTTTAAAGAGCTGATGATTTTTAAATATTGTTATTCCAGTTTTGTATTTACACATCAGATTTATTAATCATTTTTCAGTGCCCAATCGCTTCTCTGTGTTGTTTAATTTCTCACAGTAGTTCCTAGATTTTCTTTGAGGGAATAACCAGGTGTAAATTTATTACTAATAAAATTTTCTAATTTTAATCTGCTTGCTTCACTGAAGAATATTCACTTCTTTGAATAAGTGTATACATTATTGAACTGGTTGATTGTAACCAGTGTTTTTGTTTATTCATGTTGATTTTTTTAAAACAAATCACAATTTGACAAAGTGTCCTCTCAACCTTCAGAGTTGTAAGTGCAGCCACTACTTGTTTCAGTAGGTTTAGTTTTTTAAATTATGTATTTTAAGACAGCATCATGCTGTGTTGCTTACTGGACCTGGAACTCCTGCATAAAAGCTGTTCCTCAGGAGGCTGCAATTCCTAAGGGGTCTGGGTTCGTCTAATTAGTGATATATTTGACTGTTTGGAAGTTAACCTCTATTTAAGTTGTGTTGTATACGCTCACTTGGTCTGTTCTCCTGTTAATCAAATCTGTGTCTGTATTTCTAGTTTGTTTTCCAACTTAGAATTGTTTGTGATAAAAATGACTGACATGTTGAGTTTTAATGTAACACAGTGCTAATAAGCATTTTAGACATACCTCATTCATTCTGATAACAGCGAATGAACATCATTATTATCCTCATTTTGCTGAGGAAGAAACCAAGACTCCAGGACATTAAAGTGACCTAAGTGGTAGACTATTCTTGTGTTTCTTTTTTTTTTTTTTTTTTTTAAAGAAAGAGGGGACAGTGAGAGAGAGAGACAGAGTCAATTTTTATTTAGTTTTTCACATGGCTTTCGTTGCTCTGAAACTTCGTTGTGTACGTGGTGCTGAGGTTTGAACTCGCGTACTTGCGCGTTCCAGGCAAGTGCTGTAACCGCTGAGCCACTGCTCCAGCCCCTATTCTTGTGTTTCTACTCCATTAGTTCAACTGATATTTGAGTGCCTACCTTTGGTAGTTACCAGCCCAGGAGCTATGGTGCGTGGATGAATAAAATTAATGCTCTCTGTTCCTGGAGACTGAATTGATTAATGATAACAGCAGCAGTAGCACAGACGTTTGATACCATGTCCTCTTTGTGCCAAGAATGCTCTGAGAAGTTTTTATACATTTGTTTACTTACTCCTCACTGTGACCTTATTGAGTAGGCACTGCTATCATCCCTCTTTTGCAGTGGGGAAGAAGTCGGCAGACTTGTGCCAAGGTCACACACAGTGAGTGTTAGAAATGTGGTTCCCACCTGCAGCCTGTGCCAGCATCCCTGTTTGCGGTCTCTGCATTGCCTCACCTAACAGTAGAGACAGGTGAAGAGGAAGCAGCTTCATAAGTGTGAGGAATCTAACGAAAGGTGCCTGACAGAGCAGCGGGGAATGTGAGTGCGCCTCCTCCCCGGGCAGGCGCAGAACATCGTCCCCAGGGGAGGCAGGCGTGGAAGGGAAGGTGAGAGCACCTGCAAGCTCTGCGGTGCCAGGGAATGCGCAGGAGAAGCCATGCATGTGCACAGGGCCTTGCCCAGCCTGAGGAACACCTTTGAAGGGAAGAGGTTGACTAGAGACTAAATCACCATTTTAGTCAGCTTTCATTGCTGTGACCAAAAGACCTGGCAAAAGGACAGTAGAGGAGGAAAAGTTTATTTTAGTACAGTTTCAGAGGTTCAGTTCATGGTTGGCCTGAGGAGAGGCAAGACATCGTGGTGGAAGGATGTGGCAGAAGAAAGCGGCTCAGGACGTGGTAACCAGGAGGCAGACAGAGAGCTTCACTCACCAGGGACAAATTATATACCCCAAGACACTTCCCCAGTGACCTGCTTCCTTCAGCCATGGCCTGCGTGTCTGCAGTTACTGCCCTGTTAGTGCGTGTCGGTGTGCATTAAACCACTAATTTCGTCCCACCTCTCATAATCTCATCATGTCACCTCTGATATTTCTTGGGTTGTCACACGAGTTTTGGGGAACACCTCACATCTAAACCCTAACAGTCACATCAGATGCTGTCATGGTGATAGATGTTTGGCCTGGTGATAAAGGCAAGGTAGAGGAAATGTGACAGGGTGAAATACTTAGGATATAGAATGGTAAGACTGGATGGTAGAGCCAGTGAGAGGAAAGGCTGAGGAGTCCAGAGCGTGAGATCTGCTAACACTCCAGAATTTTCACGTAGAAACAATTAAGTAATGATAATATGATTGCAGACCAGGGACAGAGCCCAGCGCTGGAGTTTTTCACAGAGCAGGTGGTTTCTTTGCTGAGATTGTTTACTTATTTGTGCCGTTTTGGGGAAAATACTGATGGAGATTAGTAGATAACTTTTCCAGTCACATTAAGGAATGGTAACTCTCACAGTTTGAGCAGAATTAAGTGTGTAGTTTATCCTTAAATAGGGACTCCTGGGGGGCTGGAGCAGTGGTTCAGAGATTGGAGCGTTTGCCTGGCATGCGCAAGAACCTGGGTTTGAACCCTAGCACCACGTACACATCTAAGTGTTCAATCAACAAAGACCAGATGGAAAAATAAAATTGATTCTCTCTTTCTATCTCTCTAATTCTCTCCCCCTTAAAAAAGAATAGTACCCCTGGAAAAAGAGTAAGGTGTGTATTGGGGGAATGTGTGGAGGAGATGGCTATCATGAACTTGGTTTTGAATTATTGAATTTGAGTTAACCTGTGTGGGACATGCAAGGTGGGAGGTGTCAACCTAAATAACCACACAGAGTGGCTCTGGAAAAATTGATTTTTATTTGGGAATGAGCAGAAGAGTCCAGTCTGGACTGTGTTGCTGTGGAGGATCGTAGGCGTAATTAGGCAGGTAAAGGAAGGCAAGGTGTTTAAGGTGTTCTAAAGGTGAGCCGAGGAGGAGTACACCAATTACTGTAAAATAATAATCCTTAGCTGCTCGGCTCAGTAACGAAGGTCACGTCTGTCCGGGGCTGAAGAGGCAGCTGCTGAGCAGACGTCCTGGCAGTAGTGTTCTTTGTGTGGGTTGTGTTTTTCTGTCTTTATTTTCCTCATAGGCATGTGTGCATGGGACCCATGTGTTTTGATCTTCTGACACCATTTCGTTAAGGTTTGGCAAAAACAACTCCATTTTGATTGTGACAACTTTCACAGTGCGTACGGAGTTTAGAAAAGATGTCCGAGTTTAGAAGTAAATTTGGAAGTTTTCTGCATATAGGAATGTTAATTGAAACCGTGAAAGTCGTTGAAAATCAAGTAGGGTGAAAATAAAAAGTAGAGGTGAAAATAGTCTAAAACATCTCAAGAAGAACCAGGCAGATCATTGAAAATGAAAGATTTTATGAGAGGAGAGCTAGTAATGGAAACTGAGGGAGAAACATGGAAGTAGATGGCGACCAGTGTGGTGTCTTAAAGACAGATTTTCAGCTACATGAGTTGTCTGAATACTGCTGAGAGCAAGTAATTAGCTCTTCAGAAGTTCGCTGCAGTAGTCAACATGGAGATGTTGGGTCTCACTGAAAGGACAGAGGCCAGATTTTGGAGTAGGAATGAAGAGACATAGATGAGAAGTAAGAAGCACATCTCAGAGAGCTAAACAGGACAGTGGCTGGAGGGCAGCAGGGACGGGAGGTTCCTGAGCTCTGATGTCGTTGGCTTGCTTCCTCTGGAAGCCACATTTTAGCACAGTAACTTATCTGCTGTATCAGTGTGTATGACAGGCTTGGCGGTTATGGCATTCGCCCGGCAAGTGTGAGTATGTGAGTTCAAACCCCAGCACCATGTATACAGTGAAGTCTTGGAGCAACAAAACCCCCATGAAAACTAAAATAAATTTTTTTTTAAAAAGAAGGTAAATATGTATCAGAGGAAACAGTCATGAGAAGAAACGTTTTTTTTTTGCCATGCCTACATTTTTTAAGAATACTTTGCCAGGGCTTATGTTCTGTGTGGGTGGGCATCTTTCCCTGCTTTATTCCTGTACTGTAGGAATAGGAGACTGTGTGTAGAGATCCAAGTCTAATAGCAGTTCTGAAAAGGAGACCTAGTAGCAGAAGTAAAGTAAAATTTCAACCTGTAAGTCCTGGAATGTGGAACCGTTTAGTGCACATTACTGTGTTGTGTCATCAAAAAAGTTCTTGTATTAAAATTATTGG